>JAJOZX010000601.1:1237500-1297500 GCA_023014485.1 Bathynomus jamesi
TATTCATATATTTATATTTAATATTAACTAACTAATCTAGATTTGTCTAATGCTTAAACATTTTAAGACTATCATCATTATTTTTTTTATAAACTGGGAAATCCCGGGATCCCGGGACGATGGCCGATTCTGTCCTAGAAAACCTAGATTGTGAAAACCCCTGAAAACGAGAAGCCCTAGTGAGAGTGATGCGAACATGTATTAACGTGTCCGAGTGGTTGTACACACTTCTACTATATGTTGTAGATAGATTTGTTTCTATAACAACCATAGTGACATCGAAAAAAGTATAAGTATCGAAATATAAAGGACTTATTGTTGTAACCCTCAAATTAGCAGGCTTAAATCTTTTGTAAAATAGATGTAGAAATTTTAGCTTAAGATTTCGTTGTGTACATCTTTAAAAGCAAGGGGTTTTGATTTATAAACATTCATGAACGAATGGATTAGTTGTTTCCAATTTCTTCGCGTTTGTTCTATTTTAATTCAGTTTCTCATCAGAGGGATTTTGAAATCGATTTAATTTCGCATGAAAATTAAAATCTTTTAAAATAAATGAACTCCGACTAAAGCTGAAGTGTGTAATCGGAGGAGAGAACTTATCGTTTGACAGCCTCGGAAAGATTTATGGTAAGAAGTCAGAGGGCAGTTACAACGTAAGGGTCTGTTTCCAATGGGAACCTTGTAAGCTATCACTTTTGTTTATTTGCGGTCTTGTGAGGAAAACCCTCGAGCGAAATTTAAAAGTTTTGTTTAAAAAAAAAAAAAATTAAAATTTCAATTTAAAGTTTTAACTTTTAATTTAAAATTTCGTTAAGAAAGGCGGAGCATAGAATTTAACGAAGTTGAGATTAGAGCCAATAGGAGATCAGCAATTTTGTACGAATGATGTCATATAATGAAACTGGGTTTTGATAGGCCCTTTAGATACTAAAGGGAGGAGTTTTTTGTAATTCTGAGGGGAACTTTGAGAGTCAAAATCAGTTGTAGACGATCCTCCGAAAGTTAGCTGTGGCTCAATTTATTCGTCAAAGTAGTGGTGTAACAAAATTTTAAAACGGAAATTATAATTGTCACTAAATTGAAATTAAGAACTTGTGCCTAAGAATTTTAGTGTTAGCGACTATACAAGAGAATTTAGTCAGAATACCCATTGTGCATGACTCGTCAATAATTTTGTGAATGAATCTAAAATTTTGTGGGACTCTCGATTTTTTTTTTGAGTGTTCTGGTCTGAAAATAAATCTGCGGGACTCGCGCAGAACTATTGGGAATAACTTCTAAATTTTGTAAGTAGAATAATTCTTCAAATATCTGGTCGATTTGGACCACTTCATTTCTCGTTAGCATAAGTTTTATTGTTACTAAAATAAAGCCCCTCGATATAAATTTCTTAAAATCCAGATAACTGTGAACTTTGTTTTTGAATTTAAAATTGGATTTTATTGTAAGTAAAATTGATAATCATCCATCAGCCTATTACTTTGAATTTTTGTTACTAATTTGAGTGAAACTGAATAAACTTTATAAGAGGGAGCGTGTCGTTTCTCTGCAACCTTGCAATAGGCCTCTCTTGTTAGCTGAGGTGAATTGACATTTAAAGCAGGCTTCCGGGAAGCCGAAGGAACTTACGTCAATCAATTTAAAGAGCCATCCGTCTGGATAGGTCGCGTCATCCTGAACGGACAACACACGCGCGTAAGAAATAATTTGAGAAGTAAATTAACATAATTAAAAGGGTGTCCAGCACCATAAATAAATAAACGGGTTGGGCACTACTTAAAAAGGTGTCAGAAACTGTAAAAGAAATAAATGTTGTGCAGTACCTAAGAAAAAGAAAGGTGCCCACGACATAAATGGTGTCGTAGAAGTGGGATCCTATTGCAAGGTATTGAGGGCAAGAGTAACTTTTTGTTAAAATAAATTTGCGTAACAATAAAGCACTATCTTAAAATATTGGGAACAGAAGTTCGTTAAAATAATTGTGAACAGTGAAAAGTGTCGCTAACAGTGATTACAGTTTTAAAGGTTTTGAAATAAAAATAAATAAGTTTCGCGATGTCGGTAAAGAGTGTGGAAATAACGAATGAAGAAAGCACAAGTGACATGAGTGATACCGAACCAACGAACTTAAACGAAATGAGTACAGAAAGTTTGGAAAATTTAAAAAGGATAAATTTGGCCAACATTATTCGGTTAGTAAAGGAATGCAAGGAATTAGGGGAAGAAATAAATCGAAGAAGGTCGAAACTGGAAGACCTTGTAATGATTACCCCGCAGCTGGAGTATTGGGACAACCGAAGGTCGGGGGTTCGTCCCCGAAGAATCTCTCTAGTTTCTCCCGTTACAGAAGAAGAACTTTCGAGGCAAGAAAGGGTTGGGTGGAGACCAGAGAACCCAGAAGACACCCCAAAGAATCCTTGCAGAAGTGCACACACCACAAGAGACGAGAAACACCGCACCGACGAGGACCGGCAGAAGAATATAGAAACCGTCGTACAGGTATTAAAGAGTACTAGCTTACCTTGGCAACGTGAACAGGCAGTAAGGGGTCCTGAGCAAACGACTTTTGGACACACATTGGAAGGAAGTTCGCCGAAGTTTATGGGCGAACGGGCACAAGAGAACCCAGGAACCAGCCCAAACGCCGTCAGGAAGGGAAAAGGTGAGACACTCAACATAATTGCCCCAAGATTATTAAGTTCAGGTAATGCCTTGGTTCAGGCTAATCCCATAAGGAGACATAATTATTAAAGTGGGCATACCTAAGGACGCGTTGAAGACCGTTATGCCGGAGTATGCTTGTAATTGCATCAAAGGAACATCCTTTCGGGACTATTGGATGGAATCAACCCAGTTTTCGGAAAACAACCCAAGCTTAGGACTAAGAGATGAAGAGGTCCTAAGAGAAGAAACGCCACATGACAGAAGCCGAAGACTGCAGAAACTGCAAAATCCTCCCACATCCTGGAACTACAACTCACAACATTCAGAAGAAAGAACAGCCACGAAAGAGGACAACATCAAGGATGTGGAGGTGAACGACGGAGACAAGTCCAGCGAGAGAGGAGAGCCCAGAAGGAAGAATTGTGACACTGGTCACAGGAGGAAGAACACAACTCAAGAATGTGACTACAACCCCATGAGAAACCAGAAGAGAAAACAAACCAAGTCAAATGAAGACAGAGACTCCAAAGAGGAAACAATGGAAGAAAGTGGCCGGAGCCAGTGCAAGATTTGTCCGCAAATACGAAATTGGGAAGAGGCGTGCCCTCGAGCAAACCTTCGGCAGGACTGGAAGGAGAAGCCTCCCGAATAGCTTCAGAGGAAGTAGCGGCGAGTCCGTCGGCTAGGACTGATCACCCTACCCGTATTCGTCGTTCATCAAGCTTCCACCGCGCTGAACGATGGTGGAGCTTCCGTCACATTGACATAAGCTATGCACAAGAACATCGGGAGCCTTCTTTGGACAGTGGCCAACTTCTCAGTACACAGTTGCACCGGCCCCGCCCATTCATGTAAGGGGAGTAGAAGTAAGTTTGACTATGGGAAGGGGGGTTGAAGAATTCTTTTGTGTCTGTATAATTCCAGAGGCTCAGCAAGACTTGACTATAGGCGTATTGTTTCGGAGGATATGAAGACGAAACAGAGGTACGAAGCCCAGGTGGACCACCGGAAGAGGACAGTCACTGAATGAAACAGTAACCATCCAAGGAAAGGGAGTAGACAGTAAAGTGCGAGGGTGACTCTGATAGAGGCAATCCCGCACGAAAAACTAAAGGTGGCCGCCGTGATTCTGACGCGAGAAGTCAGACCGAAACCCGGGGACGTAGTTCCCTTGGACGTCTATTCTCCGCTGCACGGGATGTGCAGTGAAGCTCGGGGAAACTTAAAAATGTTACCGAGCAGGATCCCACAGAGGAAGATAAGGTTACTGATGATCAATCAGGATGACGAAGAATACCTTGGCGAAAAAAGGAGACGTCGTGGGCATAGTGACGGAGGCAGAGCTAATTGGGAGGGTAGTCGACGCTCACCCCAAATTGGAACGAATGTCACGGTGAAAGGAAGTCAAGCATTGAAGAAGGACTTCGAAGAACGAGTGACAAGCCTCAAGTCCTATGTCCTTGGTTGGAAATCCTTTTCCGACAAAGAAAGGAAAATCGTCGAAGAGTGGCTAAGGGATTATTCAGATGTCTTCTTACTGGGTGGCGAGCCATTGGGTTATAATAACCTGATGCCAATGAAGTTGGAAACCCAGGACCATCCTCCCATCTTTAGGCGACCCTACAGGGTACCTATTACACACGAGGAGGAGGTAAAGCGACAAATAGCAGAAATGCTGGATCAAGGAGTGATACAGCATAGCCGTTCCACCTGGTCGTTTCCATTGGTAATCGTGAAAAATGGGGAATATGGGTTCCCCTGGACGTCTATTCTCCGCTGCAGGATATGCAGTGAGGCTCGAGGATACTTGGAGAAGTTGTCGAGCAGAATTCCAAAGGGAAGTTAAATGATATGGGAATAGACAGTGGAAAATTGGGGATATGAGTTCCCCTGGACGTCTATTCTCCACTGCATGGGATATGCGGTGAGGCTCGAGGATACTTGGAAAGTTGTCGAGCAGAATCCCCAAAGGGAAGTTAAAGGAAAAGGGAATAGACGAAGAAGAAAATTTGGGGTATGGTTTCCCCTGGACGTTACTCTACGCTGCAATGAATGTGCAGTGAGGCTCAGCGTGGTTTGCAAGTATCACAGAGCGGAAATCTCAACGGGAAGTTAACACTTTCCAAGGAGGCGGTAAAGTTACTTTGAGAAATAAAAGTGACGACTAAAGAGTATTACCTTGAAGATAAGATGACATCGGCATGGTGGTTGAGGCAACGAGAACGGGGAGGTTAGTCGGAACAGCCGTTGATTCCTCGCCCGAAAAAAAAATGGAACAAGTGTCACGGTGAGAAAGAGTCAAATTTCCACAAGTGACTAAGAAGAGATTGAAAACACCTCAAGACGCATGTTCACCGATGTCCGTCGCTCTCAAAGGGAAGAAGACCGACGAGGGAAAGAAAAGATTAACTACTACCGTCACCGGTAGAGTACCAGGACCACGTGATCACTAGGAACGAAGAGTGACCACAGGAGTCCAAAGGGGAAGCGATTGAAAAGAAGCGTAGGGCCCTGAGGCTTTGTGTAGACTATAGACCTTGGGACGTCAATGGCAGCAAGGACAAATATTAAGTACCCATCATTGAGGAAACCTTGGCCAAGTTGCACGGGACTCATTACTTCTCGAGCAGGGATTTACGCTCGGGATATTGGCAGTTGGCCATTCACGACGATAGCATCTCGAAAACTGCCTTCCCACGGGAAGCGGTCATTTCGAGTTCAGGGTGGTCCCGTTTGGATTGTCCAAGACCAGTGTTCCAAAGAGTAATGAATTTTATTTTGCCGAAGCAACTGGACAAGGAAGTACAGATTTACTTAGATGACCTCATTGTCCTTGGAAGGTTTTAGAAGGACATGACGAGAGGGTACGACGAGCCTTGGATAGCCTACGCACCTCCAACTTAAAGGTAAAGTTGGAAAAATGTCAGTTATTACAGTCCCAGGTGGGGTAATTAGGCCATGTGGTCACCAGGAACGGGGTGAAGCCCAACAATCCAAAGAAGAGGCCAGAGGCCAACCAACAAAAGGAATTGAAGCAATGTTATATTTGGGCAGAGAGTCATCGTCCGTTCTGACCATAAGCCGTTGAAGTGGCTTCTGAGGGAAGGACACCGAGAGCCCAAATGGAAGACTAGAGCGTTCGGTTATGACATTGCAAGACGACGTTCTCATCGAGTACGTGAAAGGCAAACTCAACAGAGTGGCCGATTGGTTGTCCCGCCCGCCTGGAGTGACGAAGGAGTTTGTGAACGCAATATCCGAACAAAGCGATCATTGATCGCAAGGTAATCGGCAAACAACAGTAGAAGGACGTTGAAATAGCGGCAATTCGAGCAGCCATCGAAGAAGGAAAGGCTTTCAGCTGGTCCGTAACCAAGCCCATCCAGCCGTCGAGAGTCAAACTAGTGAGGAACTGCTGGTTTACATCGATGCGAACGGAAGAGAGGTCATCGTAGTTCCTAAAAAGTTGAGAGAGCAGCTCATTTGGAAAGCCCACACTGACGTCGGAGCATTCATCCGGGAGCTGCCGGACTACAGAAATCCTACGGGACCTTATTTTGGCCAGGTATGGTTCAACAGGTACGGCAGGTAGTCCAAGCGTGCGACACGTGCGCGCGGAACAAAATGGACGCGGAAAGTGACTGTGGAAACAATGCCTTGTGTGCGAGGCCACAGTCCTTGGGAACTTCTGCACGTGGACTTAGTTGGTCCCCTTCCTCCGACCGTGGAAGGCAGCCATTATATCCTCACGTGTGTGGATAGTTTCAGCAAATTCACCATACTGGCAGCAATAAAGGACAAGACGGCCCGGGAGGTGGCGGACAAGTGCCATCGTTTGATACGGTGCAAACTGGGTGCCCCTTCAGCAGTAGTATCCGACCAAGGCAAGGAGTTCTGGAACTCTACCTTGCAGGAGCTCTTCAGGGTTTGGGAAGTACGACACCAAGGACCGCCGCATACCAGCCCCAAAGCAACGGGAGGTCGAACGTCGGAATAAAGAGTTATGCATCAAACTCTGCATACTTTGTAAAGAAACTGGAAGAGATCCTCGACACCGTGGAATTGTCCTTGAACATCAGAGTGCATCGAGCCACGGGTATTCTCCATTCTTCTTGATGTACGGGCGAGCCCCCAACGTACCTTCAAAGCTATTTCGCATGCCACAGGAGGCATGCGGGAGCCCGTACAACCCAGAGGAATACGCCGAAGACCGAAAGAGGAGTCTGAGCGAAAATACCGCCGAGTGGAAGAGTTCATGCGGAGATACGAGAAGGCTAACGGAATCAAGGAATTGAAGCCGTTCAAAGAGAAGGCGCCCCATGGCTTGGTGTACATTGATTACCCGCGACCGGGCAGAGGCAAGTTGGAGCCCCGGTACGAGGGTCCCTACATCATCATCGAACAAGACTCCAGTCACTTATCTCCTGCGTCACATGATCACTGGACATCAGATAGTGATCCATCGAGACCGCATCCGCCGCAGCATCGATGCCCCATGGGACGTTGAGCGACAAGGCGGGGCGGACGACGCAGGGGATGAGATGGGGGAAGGGCCACCGCCCCTCCTCTCGGGAGCTTCGCCCTCGACACCGGAGAAACATCAACACGGGGAAGTGAACCGGAAGGCGCCTCCCGCCCCCTGGCAGGACCGAGCGGCGGAACGAGGACCGCCGGGCGCTTCCGAACTACTTCCTCACGGAGAGCTTCGCCCAGGACAGGGAGAAACATCGACTAGGGGAGGTGAACCGGAGGGCGCTTCTTGCCCGCTGGCAGGACCGAGTGGCGGAATGGGATCCGCCGGGCGCCTCCGAGCTACTTCCTCCCCGAGAGCTTCGCCCAGGGAACGGAGGAACATCGACCCGTGGAGGTGAACCGGAGTGCACCTCCTGCCCCCTGGCAGGACCGAGTGGCGAGCAGGAGCCGCCAGGTGCTTCCGAACTACCTCCTCGCGGGGACCTTATGGGAATAGGGTCCCCCGGAGAAAGCAGACAGGCTGCTTTCCCAGGGCCACCGTTTGAGCGTCAGTATGCTCTTAGGCCCCGACCTCGAGTACACTACGAAGAACCCGAGGATGACTAAAATTAATGTGTCAGTGTTAGTGTCCCAATAAAGGGGACAAATAAAATGAAAATGTTTGTGAAAATTTAGGAGTAAAATTGTGAGTAAAGTGATATCCGACCCTATTTAAGAAAGTTTGCATCGGAGTGCAAAATTAAAGGAGGGGAGGGATGTTGTAACCCTCAAATTAGCAGGCAATCTTTTGTAAAATAGATGTAGAAATTTTAGCTTAAGATTTCGTTGTGTACATCTTTAAAAGCAAGGTGTTTTGATTTATAAACATTCATGAACGAATGGATTAGTTGTTTCCAATTTCTTCGCGTTTGTTCTATTTTAATTCAGTTTCTCATCAGAGGGATTTTGAAATCGATTTAATTTCGCATGAAAATTAAAATCTTTTAAAAAAAATGAACTCGGACTAAAGCTGAAGTGTGTAATCGGAGGAGAGAACTTATCGTTTGACAGCCTCGGAAAGATTTATGGTAAGAAGTCAGAGGGCAGTTACAACGTAAGGGTCTTTTTCCAATGGGAACCTTGTAAGCTATCACTTTTGTTTATTTGCTGTCTTGTGAGGAAAACCCTCGAGCGAAATTTAAAAGTTTTGTTTTAAAAAAAAAAAAAAAAATTAAAATTTCAATTTAAAGTTTTAAATTTTAATTTAAAATTTCGTTAAGAAAGGCGGAGCATAGAATTTAACGAAGTTGAGATTAGAGCCAATAGGAGATCAGCAATTTTGTACGAATGATGTCATATAATGAAACTGGGTTTTGATAGGCCCTTTAGATACTAAAGGGAGGAGTTTTTTGTAATTCTGAGGGGAACTTTGAGAGTCAAAATCAGTTGTAGACGATCCTCCGAAAGTTAGCTGTGGCTCAATTTATTCGTCAAAGTAGTGGTGTAACAAAATTTTAAAACGGAAATTATAAATTGTCACTAAATTGAAATTAAGAACTTGTTGTGCCTAAGAATTTTAGTGTTAGCGACTATACAAGAGAATTTAGTCAGAATACCCATTGTGCATGACTCGTCAATAATTTTGTGAATGAATCTAAAATTTTGTGGGACTCTCGATTTTTTTTTTTTGAGTGTTCTGGTCTGAAAATAAATCTGCGGGACTCGCGCAGAACTATTGGGAAAACTTCTAAATTTTGTAAGTAGAATAATTCTTCAAATATCTGGTCGATTTGGACCACTTCATTTCTCGTTAGCATAAGTTTTATTGTTACTAAAATAAAGCCCCTCGATATAAATTTCTTAAAATCCAGATAACTGTGAACTTTGTTTTTGAATTTAAAATTGGATTTTATTGTAAGTAAAATTGATAATCATCCATCAGCCTATTACTTTGAATTTTTGTTACTAATTTGAGTGAAACTGAATAAACTTTATAAGAGGGAGCGTGTCGTTTCTCTGCAACCTTGCAATAGGCCTCTCTTGTTAGCTGAGGTGAATTGACATTTAAAGCAGGCTTCCGGGAAGCCGAAGGAACTTACGTCAATCAATTTAAAGAGCCATCCGTCTGGATAGGTCGCGTCATCCTGAACGGACAACACACGCGCGTAAGAAATAATTTGAGAAGTAAATTAACATAATTAAAAGGGTGTCCAGCACCATAAATAAATAAACGGGTTGGGCACTACTTAAAAAGGTGTCAGAAACTGTAAAAGAAATAAATGTTGTGCAGTACCTAAGAAAAAGAAAGGTGCCCACGACATTATTTTCATACATTAACAAAATCTCGTTTTCCAATGGATTGGGGTGAGAAGGCACTAAGTGAAATATATTGGAAATGAAATCCAGAAAAAAGGTAGTCAAGAAGAGAAAAGTTAGAGACTAAGGCGTACGCATCCGTCCACTCACGCTTCTTAGTGGACCAGCGCCCCCTTCCCACGTAACTAAATTCCACACCTAAACAGCTCTTCACATGCCACGCGTGGTGGCACTTCCAGATACGTTTTTTTCATTATTTCAAAAATTCACTAAATATCGACAATAAACAATTCCGGAAATAGAAACCAATGACGCATCACCTCCAGTGAAAGAGATGTTACACACCCAAGTTTTAGCTTACGAGGAAAAACACCTTTACAGATTCTTGCGTCGATACTTTCAAACACGGTTATTTTTTTCTTAATAAACTTAAAAAATAGGCGAAGAAGTATTTTGAACATTATTGTCAGTAGTTTTCACTGTAACAAATAGTTTTTGTTTCTTCAGGCGAGGTGAGAACAAAAGAAAATAAATTTTGTAGGCGAGGAAGCATGAAATTTAAAGACCACTCGTTATTATATGTTGTAATTCTGGACGATTTTTTTTTTTTTTAGCATGAAAATAAAGCGATTCGTTCAAAACGTTTGTATAAGAAATATCACCAGTAACTATATGGTTGAAATTCAACTTTTATTTTATTTTTTGTGTTACTATTATTCCAAAGGCGATTATTTATAGATACTGAAGCGTTTTCCTTTGTATTGCGTTAACTGATTATTATAATGTGGTTATATTTAACGATTTTAATTGCATTTAGTTGATTGGTTTGTATTGTAAAAGTCCTGTCCGTTGTATCTAGTTTAAAATTGAGTGTAGAAGTTAGTTTAAGTATACTTTCAAATAATAGTGTATTTGAAGAGTACACGTTACTGGATGAAAAGTAATTAGATGAAAAGACTTCCCGCAACCTATAATAACTTCTTTATAATGAAGTTATACATCATTATAAAGAGTTATTATATCATCTGACAAGAAGCTTTGATACCCCCTAAAAAAAGGAAAAACTTTCCTTAGAATGCATCCTCTAAAAGAAGTTATAAGTTCTCAATTTAGAAGGTTTTATTTTGAGTGTAGTTCGAAAGTATAGACCAAACGGTTCGCTTTTTCATAAGAAAAGTTCTCTGGAATTTAGATAAAAAAAAAGGTGAATATTTTGAAATTAAAAAAAAACGAAAATAACTGTTACATGTACATTTTTTTTTTAAAAAAAAGGTCGCCTGTAAACAAAGTTTTTAAAAAGCACAAAAAATTAGTAATTGGTAATTTTGGTTTTCATTTTTGGGATATTTTATTCTTTTTAGGGACAGTAATAATATTTTTTTTTTTTTTTTTAGAAATTTCACGTTTGTAGAACATTTTTCTCGAAACTGTACCATTCTTCATATAACCGACAATGTATTGTGACAATAAAACCCACACTAATAGACGAAGTTTATTTCCACAAGCTTCGATGCCCACTGGCATCCTTTTGTGGAAATAAATCCGTCTATTAGTGTCAGTTTTATAGTCACATTTCGACCGACCTCCACGTAAAAATGTGAAATTTTGCATTTATTGACAATGTATTATTTGCTCCATATATATAAATTGCTCAGGTTATTCACTTGATTCTTAATTATCACTTGATCAGATTTGGTTTGATGCACTACAGTGCTTATATGCTCGACTGATCACTTATTATGTAGCCTCATAATCAAACTGTATACAAACTGTAAACCATTTTATTCAGGTGAAAGTTATTGGCGGCCAAAGCAACATTTTTGGTTATAAGTTGGGATTGTTTATTGCTCTTATTTTATCGGAAAACAGTTTCTCAAAAACATTATATTGATCATTCAATTTAATGTCTATATTTCTCCAATTTTATCAGTGACTTTATTCTCCAAATACATTATACCGATCAATCAATCGATTCGGTGATTGACTGATTGATCAGCAATACTTTCCATTACGACAATTCTATGATTCGAAATCACTTCAATTTGTAGATGATAAGATTTATATAGAACTTATTTGGTACAAACGAGACGACGTTGAAGAAGTCAAATGAGCCTGAGACAGTGTGTTCCTATTTTTATTTATTAAATATACAAAACAGAACTTCAGCTAGATTTTACGTAGGAATGTTTATGAACACTTTTCGAAAAAAGTTTTATACGCAAAACTTCTAAAACAATATTAAAAATTAGTAATCAATAATGATTGGGTACTGTAAAGCATGTAGTACTGCGCATTATAAAGGATTATGAATGATAATACTCGTCTCTGAATACAGTAAACCTTTGCTGATTTCAGTGCTGAGGTATATACTGCTGGTGTATATACTCGTCAGTATACTAACCCTCTTTATGGGACCCCAGCGTTGTATCAGACAATTTGAATAAAATGCTGGCCATTACCTCGAGTGCGGGAGGGTTAACGCGCAAAATGCCTTTGAACGCGAAAGCGTTATGCATTTTCTTGGTTGTTTAAATATACGGCAGGTTGTTAACTTTTATCCTGTCGTAGTGTAGTGGCTAGCACCCTGACCTTCTATTCAAGACATGGTGGGTTCGAACTATGGTGGGGATAATTTTTGCATATATATATATATATATATATATATGTGTGTGTGTGTGTGTGTGTTCCCGTATTCCCTACGGAATCGCGACAATCTTTAGAATACACACAGAGCCCAGAGTTTTGTAGGGTAGCCAAACATATGTGTGTGTGTGTGTGTGTGTGTGTGCGCGCAAGCAACCGGGCATAAGTGAGGTTGAGTCTGACAATTTACAAATGTAGTGGCGTAATTTTTTTTCTTGTGAGGTAGCACTTATGGTATCTCGGAACATTACAAAATTTATATAAAAATTCTAGAAACATTTTTACTGTCGCAAAAAGATATTCAGTCGTGAATAGGTTAGGTTAAGCTAAGTTAAGTTAGGTTAGTTAAGGTTTGGTTAGTCTAGGTTAGGCTAGATTAGCGAGTATCTCACTATTTAATAACTTAACAAAAACCACACTTCGAGATCTCAAATGTGTCCAAAACACTCATCACACCTTTTTCGGTGAGATGGCACTAAGGTTAGGTTAGATTACTTTAGGTTTTGTTAATTAGGTTTATAGATATATGAATTTAAAAAGGCAGTACTGTATCACGCTTATGCGGAGATGCACACACACACACACACACACGTGTGTGTGTGTGTGTGTGTGTGTGTGTGTGTGTGTGTGTGTGCAGGCCAAAAAAAAAGGCGCTACAAAGGTGATTATAAGGACAAATGTTTTCAAATTGTAATAAAAACCTAAAAAGTCAAATTTTATCCATTTTTTTCCACTGAAAGTTCAAAACTCTCGTCAAGTTTTTTGATAACTTTACGAGGAGTCTAAAAATATTTATGAAGTGACGCGTTTATTTATTTGTAAGACCAATGATTGACAAGTGATAAGAGTCAAGGTTTATTGCCTACTTTGAAACTCGAGTTTACACTCGAAAAAAAGTTGAATAGATACAAAGTGTATATATATATATATATATATATCGGGCGGATGGGAATATATACACACCACACATGCGCACACACCACTCGGTTTGGGGGTTTCTATTTTTCCTTATCCCCCTTTTTTTTTTAGGTGACTCAGTATGTTGCTTCGTTGCCACTACAGCCAAAGAAAGTGTATGCCGCTTACTTACAGGTTTTTCAAACCAAGATCGATCTGACTGCAGGCGTTCGACACAACTTATGCCCTCATCTTCAGTGTTCATTTTTCTCGATGCGTAGAGAGATAGAATCGCTTGACTTTTGTAAAAAGGATAGAAACGAGACGTTATCCAAAACAGTTCATTTCGCCAAAGAAGGTACTTCACAAAAATGAATTAACAAAGCAGAGTTATTACGAAATTCCAATTTGTTCGCTACACTTATTTTAGAGACTTTTACAACAAGCTCTCTAAGAGCACTAGGCGACTGATTAGAGGGTTGAGCAAACGGGTACTCACTCACCCTTTAAAACACCTGGGCAACAACTGAGTTTTTTTTCTCGGGCACTTTCTTCAACCGTCACGATGCCAGGAAAGACTCCCCTTTCATGTCACGTTTAGGAGTTGTCTAATAATGATGTTAGCAAATAAATTACAAATTTTGGTTTTATAATTAATTCTTTTATGTGACTGATCTTAATTGAAGGGAATATTCAGAATTTTGGCGTCGTCCTTTTAAGATTATAATTTGGCAACACTGAAGAGAGCCTTTAGGCTGTCATGGGGTTGCCAGATATCTACCGCAGACATTAAGTCAGTTTATAACGTATTTAAAATTAAAGATCTTAATTTCTAAAGGTCTTAATTAATGACCTTCATTTCTAAACAAAGAATAATGGAATTTAAAATATAAAAAAATTTATTTCCTGTGGAAAACCATTTCCACACACACACACACACACACACACATTGTGTATATATATATATATATATATATATATATATATAATACCATGCTAGCGTCCTCACCTTCTGCTCAAGAGGTGGTAGGTTCAAACCCTGTTGGGGGCTGTACACCTGTTGGGTGGTGTAGTGGTTAGCGTCGCTGACTACGAATCCATCGGCCCCGGGTTCGAGACCCGACGGCAGCCGGCGCGCAGCAAAACCCAGTGGTTCATCCTCCCACACAATAAAAAAAGTGGTTGGTAGATAAATGGGTACCCTCGGTGGCCTGGTGGTTAAGACACTGGGCTGCTGATGGGGCGTGGTTCGGATTCCACGTTAAACTATAGGTCTAAGGTGGAGTGAAAAGCTTGACCTTCGTCAGAATGAACAATTCGGGCGGAAGCTAACCAAAGGTTTATATATATATATGAAACCAAATTAACCTAACAGGATTCGAACTCTGGACCTCTTGAGTAGGAGTCGCGAGCGGTTCCACTACATTACAATGGGATAAAAGTTAGCATAACCTGTCATCTATGGTACCCCAGTGTAGTACCAGAAAGATCTGGATTAAATGCTGCCATTACTCAGAGTGCGGGAGGGTTAACATGTAAAATACCTCTGGACGCGAAAGCGTTATGCGTTTCCTCGATTGTTTAAATTTTTTTGTGCAGGAAGGAGGGGCCAAGGGCGAATGACCGCAAAAACGCCTCCCCACCCACCCACACAGAAGAAACAACAGCCAAAATGAAAGTCCAGGGTTTTCGAGATGCCTGGACACACTGCGTTTGAAAGATTGAAGGTCACAGACAGGGGGAAAGATGAATTGAGGAAGATTGTTCCAAAGTTCACCACTTCAGTAGATGAAAGATTGAAAATACCGATTAATCTTTGTGTCAGAGAGCTGGGACAGAAAAGGAGCGAGAACGTGTCGAAAGTCTAGTGCTGCGTGCTCTCTTTAAAGGAGGAGGCATGCAATTAAGCATACTCCGTACAGGGGCGGACAAGACCCCTATGCAAAGACAGTAACTGAGCGGGGGTGAAGAAACTGCAGAGCCGGTACAACACACCTAACCTCTTAGAAGCTGTTTTGGAAAGAGAGTATATCTGATCTTTCCACGAAAGATCACGAGAAAAGGAAACACCAAGAATGTTAAGAGAAGAGGAAGGATTGAGTCGTGTATTGTCGAAGGTAAGGGGATAGTCGTGTGGAAGATTGTGACGAGTAGACAGATGAACCAATCTAGTTTCTGAGGCATTGAAAGCCACAAGGTTTTCTCTGCCTCGATCAGAGATGGAAGAAAGATCAGAGGTCAGGCGTACCATAGCCGTCCTACGCGAATCATGGCGTGACTGTTGAGAGGGACGCTTTGGAAAGAGGGTGGAGAAGGCCAGATTAGAGCGATAGGACAGGAAACAGGTATAAGATTGTGGTCGGAGGAGCCCAACGAAGAAAAATGTTTGACAAAGTAAGAACTAAGAAGAAGGATGAGAGGTAAGAAATAAATCCAGAATGTTGGAACTATCTCCAAGGCGATCGAGGGTACGAGTAGGGTGTTGTATAATCTACTCTAGGTCATTTAGGAGAGAAAAGTTGTAAGCTAGTTCACCAGGGATGTTAGTAAAATGAGAGGAAAGACAAAGGTGGTAGTGAACATTGAAATCTCAAACAATGGAGAGTTCAGCAAAGGGGGAGCGGGATAGAATGTATTCCACTTTGGAAGCGAGGTTGTCAAAGAATTTTGGATAGTCAGTAGAATTAGGAGAAAGGTGAACAGCGCAGATGTATTTGGTTTGAGATTGACATGTAAGCAGTGCTGTAATGGGGGGGATACACGGCCATACGGCGTATCCCCACCTTAAAATTTCAGGCATGCCGTGTTGCTAGGAGTAGAACCGTGGCCATACGTCACTGCAACAATTTTAAACCCACTTCCCATTGTCGAATCGTCATAAAACATACCCCATTCGATTCAGCGTCATATGCTTAGTAATGCAAACGACTTTCAGAACAACGGGTCAAATATATTGACCTCAGGTCACGGAAAGGTCAAAATTTCAATATTGCAACGTACGGGCAAGAAAAAATTTACCATTACGGCGCTGCATGTAAGCCGTAGCCGGAAGGTATAGAATTCAGGAGATTCGAATTCAGGAATACGAGACCAAGTTAGGTCATTGCGTACATATACGAAACATCCACCTTTGGAGTGAAACTGAGTATAGAGAAAGAGGGTACAGAAAAGGCAAGGGAGGATCTAGGAGGGGGATGTCGGCGACGTCTGGACCCCCCTCAATTTCTTGCAAATGCCCTGTTTTCAAGTGCAAGTGCCCTATTTGAATGATGTATATGCCTCTGGAAACAAATTTTGTTTTTGTAAATAGAATCATGGTTATTTTATTTTATTCAAATTCTGTTTTGAGTCTTTATCTGTATACATTGTCCTTCCAAATTTGTAGTTGCAGTAGTTTTTATAGGTGCCCTTAGTACTGGTGCAGCCATATCACTTTTTATCTTTATCTTATTCTGATAAGGCCCGTAGCTAGGGGGATCGAACGACCCCCCAATCCCCGTTCGACCCCCCTTGACAGGAAAGGTCCACTTTTGTAACCATAGTTATAACTTATGATGTGATATTATAATATATAGCATCATTTAGTAAAGAAACACCCTTTTTTTTTTGCATTTTTTTTTTACACTTCACAAACTTCACGAAACTACTCTGAACTCCCTCCGCAGTGACTAGGTCGTTGCACCAAAAGGTCCGCTTTTCTAGTTTCGACCCACCCACCCTTGGGAAGTCCTGGCTACGGGACTGGATAGTTCTTTTAACTGGCAAGACATTTGTAATTGTTTGAAAAATTTTCTGTGATAATTGTCGTACCCAAATTAGATTTTTATTTTGTATCATATTTGAATGAGATTGATCTAATAAATCAATACAATTGATTTTACACTCGTTCATTGATGGTCTGTTTTAAGAAACAATTTTTAGTACTGTGCCTTTTTTTTCTTCGGATCCCCCTTACTGAAATGCCTAGATCCGCCCTTGAAAGGGGTTGCTGTCAGTCGTCCCAGACACCCGAGTTTCAGTGAGGAAAAGAAGATGAGGTTTAGAGGAGAGGTGATGTTCAACAGATTGAAAATATGAGAAAAGGTCACGAATGTTGCAGAAATTAATGAAAAGTGAATCAGACACAGGCCCAGAACATCTCGAATGGGCGGTAGCAGATCCAGCCCCACTGCTCGGGTCTGCGTTCCCGGTATCGGCAGCGGGGGAGCCAGAAGTGGGAACATTTATGATCCCCTTCCCAGGGGACCCCGAGGCTCTTGAAGTTGATGCCGTTTTTTTTTTAAATTATGAAAAGATTATGTAGTGTGTAAGAGGCATGTATATGTGGTGAGGAATAGGGAGAGAAGCGTGTTTGAGAAGTGTGTTTCATCTGGATAAAAATTTATACAGTTTATATACCGTATACTGATAGGGTCCTTTCTTCATGATAGGATAGTATCCTTTTAATAGTAATACATAATATTACTATCCTTTCTTCATGATAGGATAGTATCCTTTAATAGTAATACATAATAGGGTACCATATTTGTATAACCGTTATGTGTAGTATCTCCACACCATCCATTTATTATTCTCCTATTTTGTTCTCTCATCTGTTCATATGCATTTATGCATATGCTGATCCATTAGCACCTCTTCTCTGCCGCGAGGTATTTTACTTCTTAGTCTAGTTCAGTCGCTTTTAACGAACTAGTTGCTTATCTTCAGTTATTATTCGTGTGCGGAAATTTGTACGTCAACATTTGTACGACGGAAATTTATACGCCAGCATTTGTACGCCAGAACATTTATATGACTGGAAATTTATACGACTGGAAATTTATATGACTGGAAATTTATATGACTGGAAATTTATACGACTGGAAATTTATACGACTGGAAATTTATACGACTGGAAATTTATACGACTGGAAATTTATACGACGTAATTTATACGACGTAATTTATACGACGTAATTTAAGTATGCGCTCTACCGGACTTTTTTGACTTAAGTATGCGATCTACCCATGATAATAACCGTGACTTCATTTTTTTATATAAACATAAGCACAGGTGCAAAAAAAAATAAATAAATAAATAAAAGTAAACATTATTTAAATATTTTGAAAATAATTTCAATTTGAAGAATTTTAAATTTTATCATGTATCACAGCGCATTAAAGGATTAACAGGTAGGTAAATGGTTATTGAATAGGTGCAGGTGGTTAGGTTAGGTTAGGTCTGGAGATTAATGAGAAAAAACTCGCAAGATTTGTTCTCCGATATTTTAAATGACATTCGTTAGTTTAGGTTAGGTTAGGTCTAGAGATTAACGAGAAAAAACTCGCAAGATTTGTTCTCCGATTTTTTAAATGACATTCGTTAGGTTAGGTTAGGTCTGGAGATTAATGAGAAAAAACTCGCAAGATTTGTTCTCCGATTTTTTAAATGACGTTCGTTCTGTATATCGCTAGTTACATTTTCTCTTAAATTGATAAGCTGAAATCTATTTTCAATTATGCATTTAATTATTGTAATATGTAATTTCATAATTTGTGATAATTTGTATTTTAACTTACCTAGTTTCAAATTCAATTTTATTAACTGATCATGAATTTCTTGCGTATAACGTATAAATTACCGTCGTACAAATACTTGGCGTATAAATTTCGTCGTATAAATGTTCCGGCGTATAAATTTCCAGTCGTATAAATGTTCTGGCATATAAATGCTGGCGTATAAATTTCCGTCGTACAAATGTTGGCGTACAAATTTCCGGGTTTCGTTATTATTTCATTTCAGCGAGTCTCTTCAGGAGCGGTTCTTGTTTGTATCATCCCACTCAATGTCACGAATAGGAATGGGGATGAAAATAAATGGGAGGTAATCTCTCGTTTCAGTGCCTATAATAATTTCACTTTCAGCATTATCAATCTGAGTTTCATTCTTGAAATATCTTTCGGCCTCTGCTTGTGTTTCGTCTTCGTCCAAATATAACCGAAGAGTTCAATTATTTGCTTTTGATTGTGGTCAGTGATCTTTTTTTTTCGGTTGATGTGTATGCAATTGCATGCATTTCAAATGCTGAAGAGATTTATAGAGTGTAGGTACTTAGTAGAAATATAGAGTCGTTTCAGTTCGGCAATTACGGATATTCATGACTACACAATCTTTCGAGGAAAAGAATATAAATATTTATTTAATTTTTCGACTTTAAAACAATTTACACACTCGTTTGTGCCCTCCATTTTTAAGGTTCTTTCTTTAATTTTTGTTTTCTCCCATCGGAGAAAGAACAAAAGAATGGTGTTGATGTTCTTGACGAAGTCATTATTTCCTCTTCTTCTTTCATCCAATTTTTCTTATTTCTTTCCTATGTACAATGGCGCTCATAATTATTCGTATAGAGAAATATTTCAATTATATTCCTCCTTATCTTTTGGACAATACCATGCATAGGATAGTTATGAAAAGTTTATTGTTCGTTTGGAAAAATATAACAAATAAAAAAAATTAGTTTAACTTCAACAAATGATGTCAAACGTCAAAGAATTTAAGAAGAATAAAAAAAGTTAAAGTGCAAAAGTTTTCGTACATTTATTTACAAAATTATTTAATACTTTGTGTGTCCATCTTTTACTTGAATAACTTCAATGATTCGTTTTGGGTATTTTTCTACAAGGTTTCGATATCTCCCAATAGAAATTTTAGCCCATTCTTCTAAAGAAAATTGTTGCGGTTCATTCAGATTCGAAGGGTTTCTCTTGCGGGCAGTATTTTTTTTTAAATGAAACCATAAATTATCGAAATTAAGATCTGGGGTTTGACTGGGCCACTCGAGAAGCTTGAAATTCTTTCGTTGAAGTCATTTCATGGGGCTCTTACTTTTATGTTTTGGATCATTATCTTTTATCAGTACCCAACTACAACCCATTCGCAACTCCCGAACTTAACTACTACTACTACTACTACTACTACTACTACTAACACAATTTTCTGATATTTCTTCGAATTCAAGATTTCACTGATGATAACTTTTCTTGGACCAGAAGCACAAAAGCATCCCAAAAGAAGCAAAGTACTACCACCATGTTTAACCCTAGGAAGGAAGTTCTTTTCCCTCGAATCCAGTATTTGATTTTCGCGAAACATACTTTTGTTCGCTGTTCTCGAATAATTCAATTTTGGTCGAGTCTGTCCAGAGAACTTTCTTCCAGAATGCAAATCCACCATTTTGATAATCCTTGGCGTACCTTAAATGAGCTTCTTTGTGCGCTTTTCCTAGCAGAGGTTTCCTCCTTGCAACTCTTCCATGCGGACAATTCTTTCTCAATGTACAACGTACAGTAGAGGGATGAACATCGACCTTAGATAGTCTTAATGTTTAGGCAATTATCATCTGCAGTCACTCGTGGATTCGCAGCACCCATTCTTTGAATCCGTCTAGCTGTACGTTCTGAAATCTTGCAAGGTCGTTCACACCTTCGTAGAATTTTGATTGTTCCAACGCCTTCCCATTTCTTTAGAAGTGCAGCAACCCTCGTAAATGGAATTCGAATTTGTTCTCCTATCTTCCTGTGCAGGAATAACAAGTCTCATAAGATCTGTAGACATCCGTTTACCACAACGACCCATTGCTTACTAATGGTTTGTACAGTCATCCGTCTTCCATGAGGATTCACAGAGAAAATTCTATAGTTGATAATTGCCAATAGTCTCTAGTCAATAAACAGCGAACTACTGATAAAAATTTTAAATTCTTCAAGTCTAAAGTGGAAACACAAAATATTAAAGAATTTTCTAAGTAAATGTACAAAACTTTTGCATTTTAGCTTTTCTATTTTCCTCATATTCTTTGATGTTTTACAGTATATGTTGGAGTTAAACTCATTTTTTTTCATTTTTTAAATTTTTTATAACTATTCTATACATGGTACAAATGAATATAATTGAAATATTTCTCTGTACGAATACTTATGAGCGCCATTGTAAGTGGAGAAAGCATATTACCCTCTTAATTATACATTTTCATTGCGTTTAAAGCAAGAGTTCAAGATACCATTATTTCATACGAATTATTAAGATTGTTATACGAAATATTTTTGTATTTTCACTTAGTTACAACGTCATTCGGCCAATATTTTACTTCGTAATAGCCACGATAACTTAATATATTCACTTGGAAAACCGGGGGACTCTCTCTCATATATATATATATATATATATATATATATATATATATATATATATATATATATATATATATATATATATGAAAATTATTTCACGAAGGTAACACGTGAAAAATATTTATGATGAATAAAACCACGAAGGAAAGGAAACACAAAATGGTGCTCAAGCGCTTTCGTCTAATGACATCCTCAGGAACACTGGAGTGAAAGGACAGATCAAGGCAATATATAGGTTACAAAAATAAACATATATATATATATGAAAATTATTTCACGAAGGTAACACGTGAAAAATATTATGATGAATAAAACCACGAAGGAAAGGAAACACAAAATGGTGCTCAAGCGCTTTCGTCTAATGACATCCTCAGGAACACTGAAGTATATAAAAAGGTTAAGCCTTTTTATATACTTCAGTGTTCCTGAGGATGTCATTAGACGAAAGCGCTTGAGCACCATTTTGTGTTTCCTTTCCTTCGTGGTTTTATTCATCATATATATATATATATATATATATATATATATATATATATATATATATATATATATATATATTATATATATATATATATATAAAGGGTGTCAGGAAATGATTGCCCCCCCCCTGTACAGAAGAAACTGAAAGGAATAGAAAAAAACAGACAAAACCACGCGAAAGAGCGTTTAATTTTGAATAAAAAACACTTGTTTTAATATCGGGTGTTGCCCCCATTTGCAGCTCTGACGGCCATTAATCGACGGGGGTATGATCCCAGAAGTGTCTCAAAGAGATCGGTATCATGACTCATTTCTTCAAGGACTTCGTTGATCTTTGCAGTCATAATTTCTGTTGAATACCGATTCTGAATGGGTTGTTCCAGCATTAAGGACTCCACCCGATCCTTCATGATGGATCCGACATGTTCACAGACATTAAGATCGGGAGAATTGCCAGGCCATTCATTATTTCCGAAAAAATCAATGTTATTGTCCTTAAGCAGTTGTTGAGTCGCAAGTGCTTTCATACAGGGGCTTTGTCGTGAAGAAAGGTTGCCTGTTCAACATCCAAAACACACTCGGGGTCTTTCAAAAACGGAATTACATGTTGGGCTAAAATTACATTTCGAAAATAAGGCCCATCCCAACTGGTTCCTCTTGGTTTGATAACCCAGATGAGCTTCCGAATAGAGAACATAATGAAAACACCCACACATGCTGGATTTTTTACTATTTCTCGATACTTCTGGTCGTCTGGGACTTCATCAGGAGTTGTTGCCCAAACCCGATCATTCTGAAAATTTGGTTTTCTGGAGACATAAACGAAGAATTCATCGCTGACAACCAAGTGAAGGAAATCGTCTTCCGTCCATTCCTCAAGATAATCACAAAACCATAGCCGATCTTCAATATTAAGATCACTCTTCCGTGGCTTAGCTATTTCATGCCAAGCACTCAAGCCTTGGCGAACTCGAAATTGATGCACAAGTTGCCGATTGACTATCTTACCACGACGGATAAGTATCTCTTTCGCTACCTCAGAGCAGCTCTTCTTTCGGCGCCGTGATGCAGCAAGCACAATGTCTTTCGATTCTTGAGATAATTTCTCCGGTCCTCCTCCTCGAAATTCTGTTTCACAATCTTCAGGATTCTTATTCCAATTCCTTTTGACAAAGTCTTCTGATCTTTTTAATCTCTCAGCCACCCAGTGTCGAGTTATGAAAGTTGCACCAGCTTCCTTTGCTTCACGAAATGTGACAGCTCGAATGCGGTCAAGAACTCGCTTTTTCTCTGAATCGTTCAAAATAGATGATGCCATGGTTTCTGTGGGGAAAAAAATGGTAAGAATTAAAATCACAGGAATAGAATATAATTGTTTTTATTCAGATTTTAACGCTCTTTCAAGTGGTCTCGCCGGTTTTTATCTATCTCTTCTAGCTTTTGCTCTACAGGGGGGGGCAATCATTTCCTGACACCCCGTATATATATATATATATATATATATATATATATTATATATTATATATATATATATATATATAATCATGATTTATATTATATACTTTTTAATTAACTAAGAAACACCAAACTTGCCCCTTTCATTATAACAAAAATTACCAATCCAAAAAGATTTTTTCTTTACTTTCTAATGGACTTACTTTTTAGAAAGCAGAAAAGGTGAGTCATTTTCTTTATTAATGGCGAATACAAAACATTAAAAATGTTTTTTTTAATTTAATTTATAATTTTACAATGTTTGTAAAGAGCTGTTCATGCTGAGTTCGAAAGTTAAAATGTGTAAAACAAGTGAAGGTCTTTAGACCATTCATTTCTGCGAGGGCGAGAGACTACATAACCAAATTTATATTATGTATTTCAGTACAAAAAAAAAAGGTTTGCATTTTTCGCTCATAAAATCTCATTTTATTTTAATACAGAAATGTCTGAATTTTTCGATCGAAATAGCTTATTACTATTTTAATACAGAATAGTCTTCATTTTTTTTTAATCAAAATATCTTATTATATATTTATAAAAAGTGCACATTTTTCGTTCAAAATAGCCTGTTTTATTATGTATTTTAATACAGAAATTTTTGTAGTTTTCATTCAAAGTATTTTATTTTATTACGTATTTTAATAGAGAAAATTGTGTAATTTTCGTTCAAAATATCTTATTTTATTACGTATTGTAAGAGAATATTGTGCATTTTTCATTCAAAATATCTTATTAGACATTTTAATTTTAAGTGTACATTTCTCGTTCGGAATATCTTATTTTCTAAAGTATTTTAATATAGAAATTAGTGCATTTTCGTTCAAACTACCGTATTTCCCGGCGTATAACACGCACCCTAATTTTGAAGAGAAAATTATTTTGAAGAGAAAATTTATGAAAATAAAAATTTAGGAAAAAAATATACCTCCTACCTCACTTCACATGTACAATTTTAACGAGTTAATTTTAACACAGGGTGATTTTTGGAGTATTTTAGGGGTAAAAAAAGTGCGCGTTATACGCCGGGAAATACAGTATCTTATTATGTATCAGTACAGAAAAGTGTGCCTTTTTCGTGCAAAATATCCTATTTTATTATGTATTTTAACATAAATTTTTTTAGCGTTCATTCAAAATATGATATTTTATTATTCATTTCAGTACAGAAGAGTGTGTGTGGTGTGTGTGTGTGTGTGTGTGTGTGTGCGCATTTGCCATTCAAAATATCTCCTTTTTAGACACACTGCTGTGTCTGTATTTCAATTTGACAAGAAATATATTTAGTAAATTATTATCAGTTTGAAATAATGGTTTGGTTAAATTAATTTATAATGTTAAATAAGAATAGCGATTAATAATTATGGTAATTTAATGTTAATAATTCAGTGCTTATTATTTAATTATTTTAATTAACAACTTAACAGTATTAAACTAAATAATTATATATATATATATATATATATATATATATATATAATTATTTAGTTTAATACTGTTAAGTTGTTAATTAAAATAATTAAATAATTATATATATATATATATATATATATATATATATATATATATATATATATATATATATATATAGTGGACCTAGTTTTAGCCGTTTAAGGTGATAATGATTTAATTGTATGCAACGATTGATTAAGGCAATGACTGACTGATTGCTTATTAATGAAAGGCTATTTGAGTAGATCCACCATACTATTGGCAGTGACCGGAAATGGCAGCGAGGGTCACCAGCTTGATTTACGCTCAAGCAAATTAATGTTAAAGTTATAAAAGACACCTTATGGGTTTTGTAGTTTATTATGAAAATAAATCCGTTATTTTATTCACTGTGATATAACAAAGAATTGACAGTAATTAATTGGTAGTTTTACGTTGTGCTTATGACATGGACTTAGCTAATAAGATGAAATGTTAATAGTTAATTTCCACGCAATAAGTACTGTACTCAGCGATGGTATGTAAATGGCATGCGACATGGAATATTTAATAGGCCTAGTTAATGATATAAAGAATGCACGTGCGTTTGGTACATTGAATGGAAAAACATGACACTGATTAAGTAGGCTAAATGATTGCATGGATGCACATAGAATAATTGATGTGGCCTAATAATAATGGATTGAAATGCTTGCACAAATACACTTTTATATAAGAACATTATGTGATGTTAAATGATTACGTCAAGAGAATATTTATTTAACATATAAATATAAATGACTTGAACATAATGACGGATGATACGCGGAAATAACGGTATTGAAATGACACTTGAATTGGATGATAGGCCTACTGCGTTCTTTCACGAGTGTCAGTTGGAACGCGTAAATACACAATTTGGGAGTATAGCCTACCGTTCGGCGGTAGGCTAATGTAGGCTTCACAAGAGTACTTAGGAAAGGGGGTACTTATCTTATGGTAACGTAACCTTTGTTGAAGGCGGGTTGAAGACAAACCTATTACGCAGATTCTAGTTGTCGTTGTCCGTTAAGCCTCTTGAGATGATGGATGTAGGCTTCGTGGAGGCCTGAGGTGATGTTACTTCTCGAGGTGCAGGCTGGCCTTGTGATATTGCAGGCGTAGGCCTGTGGTGCGGAAGATATCTCGAGGAACGTGGAGAAACTTGAAGGCCGACCCGGCAAACCGCAGGCCCGAAGTGATTCCGGTTGGGCCTCGAAAGATTGCTTCTGCAGGTGGTCTGTAGATCTTACGTGAAGACAAATTGTAGGCCCTGAAGAAAGTAGCGGCCGTGGCCCCCGGCCAGGGGGCCGGAAAGCGGTTGGTGGACGTTCGATGGTGAGCGTACGGGTGAGTGAGAGTGAGTATAAGTGGAAGCTCCTTTCATACCGTAGGCCTGTGACGTAGACTTCATTCTTAAGACGCTTTGTCCATGCGTCTTTTAGTTGTTAACGGTTTTCGTTCGCTCCCATTGGGGAAAAATAGACGCTCCATTGTTTGACTCTTGCCCACGTGTGTTCCAAACTGTTTTATGGTAGCGTGGAAAGAAAGTATGTCTGTCGATTTGTTGGTCTATTTCTTGTCGATACGCTACATATATATGTGTGTGTGTTACTGTGTACACAAGTTTACATCAGGATACATTCAATGAATTCTTAAATTAAGGTAATTGTTATGAAATCAAATAAATTTCAAGTGACATTATTTATATATATATATATATATATATATATATATATATATATATATATATACACACAAGTTTTTAATTTCCTATTATCACCTTCTCTTGATTATTATTATTATTATTATTATTACATCTGTTACGAACGACCAAGACTTTTAAACTGTTTTTTTCCTCAGATAATCAGTAAATAATTGGTCATAGATAAGTAAAACATGAATAGTTCTCCACACCTTTCGACCTTCTGACCTCTTCTGACCTCTTCTGACCTTTTGACCCGAGCTCAACCGCGAAGGTGGTGATTTTCGACCTTTTTCAACGGTCGACGCGTTTCAACGTGTTTTACGGAAATCATTTTGCAAGAATCAAAAAAGGGACCAAAAAAAAAAAAATAAAAAATATTGTTCATTTTATGGACTTTTAAACTTCATTTTAGAGGGTATGATGCCCTCTTGATCCTCTTTTCAAACTGTTTACGCTTTGAGTATCTCTCGGGGAAAAATCATTTTCCGAAGTGTTTTTTTGGGACCCTTATAAGCTATTATTTATAGCTTATATACAAAAAAAATTGATTTAATACACTAGAATCTTTCGTATTTATGAAACGTATTTGCCTATACTGAATCTAATTTATCAGTTTATGTCTTATAACGTCTTTTATTTAGAAGATTTTTAGATTTTTAAGATTTCTTCGTATATAAAAAGATGAACGTAAAACATCATAAAACATCCTTCACGATGCCTTTAATTTTTATAAGCACATCAACGAAACCATTCTTTCACTGTAAATTTACGATCTTAAGCTTAATAAAGAAGATGCAGTATTCAACTTCCTCCCCCCTCCCTCCCTCTCTCACCCCTCCCACAGTAAAATGTTTGTATGTAAACACATATAGTAGGCATATAAGGAACATTTGGCACGATAAAAGAAACACACACACTGAGTGTGTGTGTGTGTATATATATATATATATATACACATTTCAACTGCAAACAACACAGTATAATTAACGTAAAGAACGACGCTTGTATAGAAGAACGTTCCGCGCAAGATGAGGAGGGGGAACGAACAAATGAAAAAATGAGGTAACCACCCGGGAATCGAACCCGGGATCTTCCGATTGCCGGTCAGATATGATAACCACTACACCATGGGCCTCACTCAATCAGTAGTGGTTATCATATCTGACCGGCAATCGGAAGATCCCGGGTTCGATTCCCGGGTGGTTACCTCATTTTTTCATTTGTTCGTTCTCCCTCCTCATCTTGCGCGGAACGTTCTTCTATACAAGCGTCGTTCTTTACGTTAATTATACTGTGTGTTGTTTGCAGTTGAAATGTATATATGTGCGGCATGCAGGAGGTGCCCCCTCAGGGCATTGGTTTCTGCGTGTATGTAGGAGAATTACGACTTCTGATTGAGTGAGGCCCATGGTGTTATATATATATATATATATATATATATATATATATATTATATATATATATATATATATATATATATATATACACCTTACCTTACCTTACAACCTTACAAAGGTTTCGCGTGATGATCTCTCATTTCGCGAAGGTTACGCTTGTCGTCCCTCCTCTCGAGTTTGGCCTGGTGAAGTAGTGAGTTGGATTCTTGCGCTCTCCACCTCACATAGCCAGGTACACCCGGCTGATCGGGAATTGTTCTGAGCCAGGCGTCTAGTCTTCTTTTGAAGATTTCCACTGCAACTCCCTTCGTGTTTCTTAGGTCTTTGGGCAGCTGATTAAACAGTTTTGGTCCTCTCACTACAAAACTATTTTCTTTCAAGGTTAAGGATGCTCCCTGTCTCACCTTCAATTTGGGAATACGACACAGTCTACCGTTTCTACTTTCCACCGTTGTTTGTGGAGTTATAGGGTTCAGAGTAAGAGTAGGGACTAGTTTCTCCATTATTTTCCAAGTGTAAATAATGGTGTATCTTTCTCTTCTCCTTTCCAGTGAATATAGGTCTAGTTCGCGTAACCTTTCCGAGTAATTTAGTTCTTTGCACCCATTGATCTTGGCTGTGAAGCTTCTCTGGATCCCTTCCAGCTGTCTAATGTCTTCCTTTTTATATGGGGATGTTAGGACCGAGCAGTATTCCAATTTAGGTATTATCAGGGTTTTCAGTAGAGGAATCATTACATTCCTATCCCTTCGTTTAAAGGTTCTCAATACCTGTCCCGTTATTCTCTTTGCTCTGTTTACTGCTATCTTATTTTGGTTTTCAAATTTCGCATCATCTGTCATTACAACCCCTAAATCTTCTGCTCTGGAATTTCTCTGGATTTCCTGTCCATTTGGGGTATAATATTCCATGGATTTTAGGTCTTCTCTTTTTCCGTACCGTAATAGCTGAAATTTCTCGGTGTTAAACTTCATATTGTTGTCTTCTGTCCACTTGTAGATTCTGTTTATGTCGGTTTGTAGAGATCCTATGTCTTCTGGGTTTCTTATTTTTCCACTGATATTTGTGTCATCCGCAAAGGATGTTACTGTGCTGTCTCTGGTAACGTCTTCATCTATGTCAGTTAGCATGATTATGAAGAGTAGTGGAGCTAATACTGTTCCTTGTGGTACTGAGCTCAGAACCTCCTATTCTGATGAAGATACTCCTTGTACTGTAACGACTTGCTGCCGCTCACTAAGGAAATTATATATCCATTTCCCTACTTTTCCTGTTATTCCCATATATTTCAGTTTATGTATTATGATTCCGTGGTCACACTTGTCGAACGCTTTAGCAAAGTCTGTGTATATAGTACATCATAGTTTTCATTACTTTCCAATGAATCAATAATGTTGTTGTAGTGTTCCATTAGTTGTGATAGGCATGATCTGCCTGATCGAAACCCGTGTTGGTTATCATTGAATTTTTTTCTGAGTTTCCAAAAAGTCATAGATTTTCTGTCTAACTATTCTTTCAAATATTTTAGTGGGATGGGATGTAAGCGATACTGGCCTATAGTTTTTGGCCTCGGATCGATCTCCTCCTTTATATATTGGGACTATGTTCGCGCTCTTCAGGATGCCCGGTATTTCTCCGTGTCTAGTGATCGTCTCCATATCCAGTACAGGGGCTCAGCGATTGCATTCTTGCAGTTTTTGATCAGTGTGGCATTCCATTTATCCGGTCCTGCCGCTGTGTGTGTTTTTAGTTTCCCTATGGCTTGTGTAATATCATCTGTCGTAAAGTCGAAATCCGTTATACTTTCCCCTTGTGGTTCTTCTTCAAGAACGCGTTTCTATCGCATATCGCATATCAATATATATATATATATATTAATTGAATAACTTTTATATAATAAAATAAATACATTCTTTTCAATTTACAATGACATGAATAATTGTGAAGCTCGACTATTTATTTTATTTAATTTGACCCTTAAGCTTTAGGCTTTACTGGGCTCTTATTAAAAATAAACAGCTAGTCGTTATTAATTAGTAATAAATAAATAAATAAGTAAATAAATATTATTAACAGTTAAAACGCACGCACGCACGCACACACACACACACCACACACATATATATATATATAATTATATATACACACACACGAGGTTTGTTCAAAAAGTATCCGGACTGATGTGATTATATAATTATAGCAGAATATGCTATTTACAGGGCTTGGGGCTTAATCTCCCTCAAAGTACGCTCCTTCTGAAGCCACACACTTTGCCCAACAATCCTGGCACTGTTGAAAACATTTTTCGAAAGCACTTTTCCGAATGGCCAAAAGCTACGCCGTCGAATTTCTTTCAATGGTTTCAGCATCATCGAATCGGTGTCCTTTCAGGATTTGTTTGAGCTTCGGAAACAAAAAAAAAGTCGCATGGAGCCAAATCTGGCAAATATGAAGGCTGCTTTACTTGGGGGTGTAGCGTTTTTGACCAAAAATTGCTGGACAAGTTGCAACGAGTGAGATGGGCGTTATCGTGATGAAGCATCCAAACTCCCACTTCTGCTTCACGTAGACGTCTCAAAACTTCAATGTAAAGTTCCCTGTTGATTGTTTGTCCCTGTGGAGCATATTCATGGTGCACAACACCTTCACAGTCAAAAATAAAAAGTAACATCGCGAAATCGCCGCGAAACAAAACACGTTTAATTTCATCGGCTCACCACAGTGGACTGACGCTACACAATGAAGTGCACCCTTAACAGTCAACTTGTCTCGACATGTAGAGACATATTTAGCACAGTTACAACTCCAAATGTGACCTTGTTCTAAAAATAAATACCCTGACCGGATACTTTTTGAACAGACCTCGTATATATATATATATATATATATATATATATATATATATATATTATATATATATATATATATATATTAAATTCACGTGTGTGTGTGTGTGTGTATATATATATATATATATATTAGGGTGTGTCAATTTTGTCAACTTTTTTCAAATCAATTTTGGTAGTGAAAATATAGTCTTTTCATGTCAAAACTTGAAATTGGCCAACCAAAATGAAATAAAATAACCCTTACCTACATCAATTTTACCTTAAAGTTTCAGAAATTGACTCTTTTACTAAATAATAGGACATAAATTGATTAACTATTCATCTGTCACAGAATTATCCCACTGATCGCATATGGAGTGTTTTCAAGGTCATATAGTTGTTGTACAATGTACAAGTCACAATATGAATAGAACTGTCCCTCACTCTCAGTCAGGGTTGCCATTTTGGCTTTTTTTAAACGTCACTGGCCTGAAGATCTGTATTTGGCTTTTTTAACACATTTGGCCTTTTCTTGGCCTTGTATAAGACAAAATAAAATTTTATTGTCTTTTCCCTTTATAGTTAGCTATTAATATTGCAAAATATAACATAAATATTGCAGAATCTACAATCCTGATGGCAGTGACAAAGCTATAGATTATGTAGATTATGGAGCCAAATTCAAGCTAGAAGTAGACAATCATCTGAACACATTGGCGTATTCCAATGAAGAAGTAAAGAAAATTGCTGAGATTAAGAAGAGATGTCGATTGTTCATTATTGAAGCCATTAACCAAGTAAATTGTAGATTGTGTGATGCAGCAAAGGTATTCAAAAACCTTTCGTTGCTAAATCCTGAAAAAATATTGAGCCAAACTGAGAAGGGAGATTTTACAGATCTACCGATGTTGCATTTAGCTAAAGATAACTTTGCTGAAATTGAACAACAGTACCGGAAAATTAATTTAACTGACTGGAGAGCAGATAATATTTTTGAAAACAATGTAATTCCAAAAGATACATCACAATTTTGGCTGGGTGTTAGTAAACACCAAAATTTTAAGCATTTAGCAGAATATGCCCTAAATTGTCTAATTACACCAGCAAGTAATGCGACTGTTGAAAGAGTATTTTCCCTTGTAACGGCGATCAAAACACGTCCGAGAAACAGAATACAAGTTAATCTCTTAGATGCACTTGTTAGAATAAGAGCGCATTTAAACGAAAATTCGATTTGTTGCAAGGAATTCACCGCCTCTGACAGCATGTTAAGAAATTTAAAACAGACTTGCTTTATGCCAATAGCAGTACAACTGCTATAGCAATAGCAGTACAACTGCTATAGCAGCACAACTGCTATAGCAGCCAATTCCCAGCAAAATACGGAAGTGGAAAGACAGGATGAAGAACGACATAACTATTTTCTTGGAATAGTTATGGTGTAAATCGTTTTACCTCCAGGTTAGTTACTTTATTATATCATTTCAATGCATAATAAATCAGTTAAATATATATATATATATATATATATAATATTTAGGAGAAATCCAATGACAAGGAGAAATGTAAATGCCATGAAAAGTCTTCTTTAATGCGCAACGTTTCGAGCAATACGCTCATCTTCAGGCTGTTTAATAACAATGTGAAATTAAAATCAATATTGAATGAAAAACAAAACAGAAAATTTCTATAACCTATTCATAAAGACAAATTTTAAAAGACTGAGAAAAGAGGGTTAAATTCTAAGTTATACAGATTTACATATAAAATTAAGAAGCTATTTTTAAATACATATAGTAAATGTGAAATTAATACACTGGAAAAATTAACAATAGTACACTGGAATAATGAAACTAACTAACCTTACACTGCAGTTTCCGAGGCTAACTAATTTGAGCAGAGGCAAGACGGGAAAAACAAGAGATGGCGAGGGCGATTGGGGAAGGGGGATTATAAGGAATTGGGGAAGGAGGAGGGATCATAGCAAATTGAGGGGGACGGCAGATGAGTCAACATTCAGACTAGGGGACAATGTTTTAATGAAAAGCGATTCCAAAATTCTTAGTGAGTTGGGACAAGTATTACAACCAAGAATTTTAAAATTGTCTAAAGTGACATCAGTTTTACATTTTATGCTGTGTTCGCGAATACTCGAAACTTCTTTAGTTTTTAAAATTTTACCTGTTCGGCCACTTATTCCCATATGCGAATAAAATCTAGCCCTGAGAGAGCGAACAGTGCTGCCAATGTAATTCCCAAGGAGACACCTAGGGCAGGTAAATAAATATACAACACCGCTACGCAACGAGTCAGGGGTTCGATCCTTCGCTGAGAAAAAGCTACCTAAAGACGTTTTATTAATAAATATGATGCGGAAATCAGTATGATAAAAAAATTTCCTTAACAATTTTGTAAATTTAAGCTTAAATTCCTTATTCAAAGGACCCATTTCACCCCAATATAACCCCAATATAACGTATACAATGGAAACTGAGCAAAATGGCTCCCTCCCCTTCTTAGATCTTTTAATTTCGAAAAACGGTGATTCTATTACTACATCAGTTTACAGGAAACCCACTTTCCACTGGTTTGGGCATGAATTTTTTTAGTTTTACTGATTTCAACTATAAGATGTCTTGTATTAAAACTCTCCTGTTCAGAGGATATAATTTGACCTCTAGTTTTACCTTACTTAATGATGAATTTAATAATCTAAGATCATACTTTACTAATAATAGTTTTCCTGTTCAATATGTAGACAAACTAATTAGATCCTTCTTAAATAATGTTTATAGCCCTCAACTTCCATGTATTACAGTGCCGAAGGATATAAAATATTTCTTGGTACCTGAAATGGGTCCTTTGAATAAGGAATTTAAGCTTAAATTTACAAAATTGTTAAGGAAATTTTTTTATCATACTGATTTCCGCATCATATTTATTAATAAAACGTCTTTAGGTAGCTTTTTCTCAGCGAAGGATCGAACCCCTGACTCGTTGCGTAGCGGTGTTGTATATTTATTTACCTGCCCTAGGTGTCTCCTTGGGAATTACATTGGCAGCACTGTTCGCTCTCTCAGGGCTAGATTTTATTCGCATATGGGAATAAGTGGCCGAACAGGTAAAATTTTAAAAACTAAAGAAGTTTCGAGTATTCGCGAACACAGCATAAAATGTAAAACTGATGTCACTTTAGACAATTTTAAAATTCTTGGTTGTAATACTTGTCCCAACTCACTAAGAATTTTGGAATCGCTTTTCATTAAAACATTGTCCCCTAGTCTGAATGTTGACTCATCTGCCGTCCCCCTCAATTTGCTATGATCCCTCCTCCTTCCCCAATTCCTTATAATCCCCCCTTCCCCAATCGCCCTCGCCATCTCTTGTTTTTCCCGTCTTGCCTCTGCTCAAATTAGTTAGCCTCGGAAACTGCAGTGTAAGGTTAGTTAGTTTCATTATTCCAGTGTACTATTGTTAATTTTTCCAGTGTATTAATTTCACATTTACTATATGTATTTAAAAATAGCTTCTTAATTTTTATATGTAAATCTGTATAACTTAGAATTTAACCCTCTTTTCTCAGTCTTTTAAAATTTGTCTTTATGAATAGGTTATAGAAATTTTCTGTTTTGTTTTTCATTCAATATTGATTTTAATTTCACATTGTTATTAAACAGCCTGAAGATGAGCGTATTGCTCGAAACGTTGCGCATTAAAGAAGACTTTTCATGGCATTTACATTTCTCCTTGTCATTGGATTTCTCCTAAATATTAAATTGAAGCTCTGTAGAAGCAACCCGCATGATTATATATATATATATATTATATATATATATATATATATATATATATATATATATATAGTTTATTATAAAACTGTGCTTTTATATATAAATCGGCGGTTTGCTCTTTTTTGGCCTGTTTTTTTCTCCAATTTGGCTTTAAACATCCAAAATCATCTGGCAACCCTGCTCTCAGTTGCCTCTTAGATGTCATAGACGGTGGTTTGTTGTTATTGCTCTTGTACCTACTTCATAGTTATTCTACTAGACGAATACTACAGTTTAACTGTAAGTATGGATTACTGATTATTACAATTATTTATTATCATCATATTCTTCTGTCTAATTATGTTGTAATCCCATGTAATATTTTTTTAATGAATTTTAGAACATCGAATGACTAAACTTTGAAACATCGTAATTGATATAAAATACTTAAATGTTTTTCTTTCTTTTCAGATATTCCTAAGATGCCAAAATTGAAGACAAGAGGTCAGTCGTCATGCCACTTGAGCCTGTTAGTCGGTACAGGCAAGGAGCTTCCCGTATCAAAACTACCAACAGTGCGAGACATGCTGAGACTAGGGTTACTCCTTCGTGAACAAAATACAAAGGATAGAAGGAACTACACAGAGAAAGAGCTCATAAGGACATGATTCCCCCTCTTCTGCATCAGTGGAAAAAAGCTAGTGTTATTCAAACCACCTGTACTCAATCAGTATAGAACTATTGAGCTAAAATTAACAAAGCTGTGGCACAAAGCAGTTGAGACATCACTTGGTAAAGGAAAACTAGCAAAGAAAAATAAATTTCTGCACACACTTGATACTCTTCTTGATATTTTTAACTGCCAGTGTCCATAGAGTTGTGTTCTGAAGCCAATTGTTCTCCCTCATGCAGAAGAGAACCTCACCCTCACATTGATTGTCGCTGTCCTCGTGAGAAGAAGATCCCTGTTTTGGAGTGGCTTTCATAAAGGCGCAGAGAACAAAGGCAGGAGGCCAAGGAAGTATGCAGATTGGTTCGGCAGATTATTCAGAAACCAAAAAACAGATTGTTATTGCTAAGAAAAAAGAGAAAATCCGAGAGAGAGGAAGAAAAAGAAGTGAAGAAGCCACCCAAAGAGATGAAGAGCTCTATCAAGAGGTTTCTCACTTCTTTGAAAGCTCTTCAGATGAACAGAAAGAAGCAACATCAGATGATAGCTCCAAAATGCCATCTGAACCTTCGCCGAAGAGAATGAAATACAACACTAAAGACACCTCAAACATTGCCCTTGCCAGTATTCGCCACCATACGGGGCTACGAGAGACTGCAGAGATTGCCACTACCGCTTGGTTAGATGCAGGCCTCGTCAGCTGAGAGGATACATCCTTAGTGATAGATCATAATAAGATAAGAAGAGCACAAGAAAAATAATGAAGGAAATATCTGATCAGCATGAAAAAGATTTGAAGGAGGGTCTCTCTTGCCTTTTGTTTGATGGAAGAAGAGATGACACAAAAGTTCTCCTAGAGGTAGAGGGAATGGACAGAAAGTTTCCCGGTCTCATCAAAGAAGAACACTACTCTGTGTGTTCCGAACCTGGTGGCCGCTATTTGTTTCACTTTGTTCCTGAAGCAGAAGTAGAAGGCAAGAAACATGCAGAGGCAATTGCTGATCAAATAATATGTTGGCTTCAAGAAAGAAGACTTGACAGTTCACTGCAGGCCGTTGGTGGAGACTTAACTGCGGTGAACACTGGATGGCAGGGCGGTGTTATGACGCATTTAGAGAAAAAACTTGGAAGAAGGCTTGTTTGGATTGTATGTGATTTGCACACAGGGGAACTACCGCTTCGTCGTCTCATCCAGGAACTTGATGGTCCTACAAAGAGCAACAACAAGTGGTTAGGCCCCCTTGGCAACATGCTAGATGAAGCAACGGAATTAGAAATAAATACAAAATTTCCAAAGGTCGAAGTAGGCCCTCCCCTTCCAGTGTTGTCTGAAGAAGTTATCAAAGACCTCAGCACTGATCAATCTTACGCTTATCGTATTGTTCAAGCAATCAGATCAGGAGAGTTGCCTCAAAATCTGGCTCTCTTGGAGATTGGACCCGTAAGTCACAGTCGTTGGTTAACTACAGCGATTCGTTTCTGCAGGATTTGGGTTTCCAAACATGCACTGAAGGGCAAAATGCTACAGAATTTGATGTTGATTGTTGAATTTATTATTAGGTTTTATCTTCCTCACTGGTTCAATGTAAAACTTAATCCAATGTGGATAGAGGGGCCCAACCACATCTTGTTTCAATTACAGCTACTGAGAACCCAAAGGAAAGTAGTGGTGGACATCGTGTTACCTGTGGTGAGAAGGTCCGCTTGGTATGTTAGGCCAGAGGCAGTTTTGCAAGCAATACTCTGCAGCCAATGTACCAAAGAGCGAACTGAGGCTGTGGAAATCATTCTAAAGCTTAGAGGAACATCACTAGATGATGACCAGCTGGGAGACTGCTTTGTTCAGACAAGGAAGGTACCTCCGATAAACGTCAATGCCACGAAATTGTCAGAATTAGTTAACTTGAGTTCGAAAGTTTTGGAGCCACCACTGACAACATGTATAACAAACAAAGATTTAACACAACTTAAAGAGGCCCTAATGCAAGTGCCAAAGTGGCCTTCTCACACTCAGAGTGTGGAAAGATGTGTGAAAATGGTCACAGAAGCAGCTAGTCAAGTTTACAGTCACGAGAGGCGAGAAGGCTACATCAAAGCGCAAGTAGCAAGCCGAATGCTGATGTCAAGGAACCGCAGCAAAAAGGACACGACTGCATTGGTTACTTTCAAATAAAGACTCTGAACGATATCTTATTGCCACTTTAAATGTTGATAGGATGTTTGCGCACATTTGTTTTTTGTTACGAATTTATGGAAAAATGGAATTTTTGAATAAATATATATAAATACAGTATATATAAAATTTAGGGCTGCGATAACCTTGCCATCTTATAACCTGCATCATACAGTATGGCGCAATCTTTCCCTAATTAGATGATTACAAGGTTGAACATTGGAAAAGGTTATCCTGGATCGCCAAAGTAGAACCAAAGGTTAAATAATCTTCAAGAATAGACGCACTTCTTATGCATTTACAAAAAAATATTGTTGATAGAGTTAATATGTATTTGTATGTATGTAACCTTAACCTTTGGTTAACCTTTGGTTAGCTTCCGCCCGAATTGTTCATTCTGACGAAGGTCAAGCTTTTCACTCCACCTTAGACCTACAGTTTAACGTGGAATCCGAACCACGCCCCATCAGCAGCCCAGCGTCTTAACCACCTAGGGTACCCATTTATCTACCAACCACTTTCTTTATTGTGTGGAAGGATGAACAGCTGGGTTTTGCTGCGCGCCGGCTGCCGTCGGGTCTCGAACCCGGGGCCGATGGATTCGTAGTCAGCGACGCTAACCACTACACCACCGAGGCGCATTTATGTATGTATGTATGTATGTATCAGGCATGGGGTAATTGTAATTGAGTAACTAAAAATATAATTGTAACTGACAAACTAAAAAATGTTATTGTAATAAAAGGCAATTACATTCACAGTGACAATGAGAATGAATCCAGTGAACATGGAACAGTTCACCTGATATTACACTGACTGCTAAGTGAAGTGTGATTTAAATACGTGTTCAAATAGAATAGTATTCACGCTTTGGGTATTGGGTATTGAAATTGTAATTGTTATTGTAATTGAAATTAATTTAAAATGTAATTAGAATTGTAATCAATTACATTTACCAACTGCAGTAATTGTAATTGAGCATATGCAAAGTAATTGTAATAAATTATTTTTTAACTGTAATTGCCCCATACCTGTGTGTATATACAGGGTGGGCCGAAAGTCTGGATCCATAGGAAAATATTTATTTTAATACATAAATTACAACAAATGGTAAATACTTAAAATGAATATAAACTTTAACTCGTAAATGCGTATCCGTGATACTGTACAGTGGTTCGTACTCCAGTATAAACAACAAATTATAACAAATGCTCAAATTGGCGGCCTCTGACATCGACACACTTAGGGATGGAATTTATGATTTTTAATAATTCTTCGAATTGACGTTCTCGAGATGCGTGTTTCATTGATAATCTTCTTGTTGACTTTACTGGACTATTCGTTAAAGTTTCACATACCATTGCAGAGGTATTTTCATCAGTTGCAGTTTTTGGACGACCAGAACGCCGTCGATCATGTACACTTCCTGTTTCTTTGAAACGTTTAAACAACTTGCCAACAGTCGCATGTGTTACTGGATGCTTATCAGGATGATTTCTATTGAATTCGGTAGCAACTTCTCTGTGTGTAGCGCCCTGTCTTGCGTACATGAGCACAAGTTCTACCCGGTCTTCTGTTGTTAGATTCGAAGCCATTTCTGGGCTGAAATAAAAAAGTATTTGAGTATTTATACTGGAGTACGAACTACTGTACAGTATCACGGATACGCATTTACGAGTTAAATTACAACAAATGGTAAATACTTAAAATGAATATCAACTTTATGTATTAAAATAAATATTTTCCTATGGATCCAGACTTTCGGCCCACCCTGTATATATATATATATATAATAACCAACTCTCTCCGAGTTCGGGCAAGGTCAGGATGTTGCTAGAGAGAGGGTTATTACTTTAGCACTCTGGATGCAGAAATAGTTTACTCTGCGTATTCCCACAATCGAGGAGTACTGTGTGGGCTCGTGTTTTCTTTTATCCCAGTTATCAAGGTCCAAAAAGTAGAAAATAAACACAACAGCTTACACGATTTTAATTTGATTATAGGCGAGATAAATAGAATTATTAGAATGAATCAAATGTTTTTTTTTGTATAGACCAGAGGTTTAAAAATAATAATAATAAAAGTTTCATAATGATAATATGTTACTTTATCTTCATTGTAAGATATGAAATAAGTCAGAGACCCCTCTAAGACACCCTCTAGTCCGTTCTGAGTCTCCAAGCTTATATGAATCAATTGCAAGCTACTGATCTTCTCTAAACAGTCAGACTTTAAATTGATACCCCATGAATCTTCCAATTTTCAAAAGCAATTCCCGTTAACGGACCGAAACCCTTTCGGCCGTAGACCCTCTCCAGGGATCTGCCTTAAAGGCGCTGATCCCCTTCTTGTATAGTCAAAGGAACGGAACCTGGCTACGCCATCACGCAAGCGGTGACGTCACCTGAGAGCATTGTTTCTCCAAGTGAAATCAAAGAAACGTCTGCGTCACTGCGCGTGACTTCCGTTCGGAAGGAAACGAGTCATACGTAGCTTGGAAATTATTGAATGAATGAAATCACCTAAATATAAGTCATCAGGGAACGACTTTAATTCGATTATAAATTATAACATGTGTAACATATATATATATATATGTATATATGAGAGAGAGAGAGACAGTGAGTTACAAGAAGTTACAAGGTCAAGGAGTTACAAGGTCAAGAAGTACCTCAAAAGGCCTTGCGGCCCATACCAAGGAGGTACCAATGGCAACAGGTGCCAGAGGAAAATTTCTACACATTGTCACAATTGTCACAGCTAGCTTCGCGAACAGCACCCCAGAAGACAGCAACACACATCCTCAAATAGTGTGCAAGATTCGGGCTAACCTGTTCTTGAACTGATTCACAGAAGAACTGTTCACAACTTCTGAAGGTAACCTGTTCCACGTGTCACAGATCTTATAGGTAAAGTAATTCCCACACACACTAGTGCTAAACCGTTTCAAATCCAACTTCCAACCATTGTTGGGAGTTGAGTTATCATTTAAACTAAACATGCTTCTAAAATTGACATCGTCGAACCCGTGTAAGAGCTTGAAAACCTCGATGAGTTGACCGCGCAGCCTCCAAGTTTCCAGCGAAAACAAATTCAGGGCACGTAAGCGTTGATTGTAGCCCATATGCCAAACAGAAGGGATTAACTTTGTGGCCCTTGCCTGGACTCGCTCCAACCTGTCAATATCTCTCCAGAGGGTGAGCGACCAGAACTGCACAGCGTACTCCAGGTGCAGCCGAACCAGGGAGAACATACGAGTATACGCTAGCTCTATAATTACGCAATGCACACATAGAAACCGTGCAGACAAACTCCTGCAGAGTTATGTTATATTTTTGTCTTAAACCACGCGTGTATTCAGAACTCTGTCCAGCCCATTTTTAAACATTTATACTTTGGCTTGAAACAACCTCCGAGAGAAGTTGGTTCTATATATTAACTATTTTATGAGAAGAAATTACCGCAGATAGAGGTACTAAATATTTTTAGTTCCAATTTAAAACCATTATTTCTTGTCCAATTGGTATTAAATGAGAATAATTTCTCATAGTCTATCTACCCTGTCTATTCCATACAGTAACTTGAAAATTTGAATAAGGTGACCGCGCAACTTCCTGGTCTCTAAGGTAAACAGATTTAAGCGTTCTAATCTTCGTTGGTAGTTTTGCAGTCTCATTGAAAGGATCAATTTTGTGGCCCCTCCTCGTACCGTTTCCAACCATTCTCTATCCTTCCTAAGGGACGGAGACTAAAACGGCACACAATATTCGAGTTGAGGTCTAACAAGTGTATTGTAAAAAGACATTACAATCTTCTTGTTCCTAAATTGGAACTGTTTTTTAATATAATCTAATATTTTTAATGCCCTCTTTTCGACTTCTGCACAGTGCTTTGATGGTTTGAAGTCATTGCTGATAGACTTCCAAGTCCATCTCTAGATCAGTCTCAGTCAAGTTATTCCCCGAGAGAGAAATTTCTCTCTCTCTCTCTCTTCTCTCTCTCTCTCTCTCTCTCTCTCTCTCTCTCTCTCTCTCTCTCTCTGTGTGTGTGTATGTATGTATATATATATATATATATATATATATATATATTATATATATATACACCAGGTATGGGGCAATTACAGTTAAAAAATAATTAATTACAAATGAGTGCATTCATTTATAACTGTACTTTGAGAGAGAGAGAGAGAGAGAGAGAGAGAGGAGAGAGAGAGAGAGAGAGAGAGAGAGAGAGTTACAAGGAGTTAAAGGAAAAGAAGTACCTCAAAAGGCCTTGCGGCCCATACCGAGGAGGTACCAATGGCAACGGGAGCCAGGGAAAATTTGTAAAAGTTTATTTTTTCTTTCAACTATCCTAGCAGTAGTAGAAAACTGGATAGTAAAGTAGAAGGCTCTCTCCCCACCCTCCGCTCCCTCCCTGCCAGAGGCAGGTACGGAAAAAGGTTGAAGAAAATACCTTGACCGTGGAAAAGTAGCCAAGGAAATTTTACAGGAAGTGGAGAATATATAATAGCTCTATATTTAGCTTGCTCACAGAGACACCGAGCAAGCGAACTCCTGCAGAGTTTTCTGAGGTTTTAATCTTAAACTATGAGTGTGTTCAGTACTTTGTCTAGCCTATTTTTAAACAGATTTACACTTTGACTGGAAACAACCTCTGAGGGAAGTTGGTTCCAGATATTAACTATTTTATAGGAAAGAAATTTCTGCAGAATGAGGTCCTAAATGTCTTTACACACTCAAATAGTGTGCAAGATTTCGTCTAACCTTTTCTTGAACTGATCCACAGAGGAACTGTTCACAACTTCCGAAGGTAACCTGTTCCATGTGTCACAGATCTTATACGTAAAGTAATTCCCACACACACTAGTCCTAAACGTTTCAAATCCAACTTCCAACCATTGTTGCGAGTTGGGTTATCATTTAAACTAAACATACTTCTAAAATCGACATCGTTGAACCCTCGTAAGAGCTTGAAAACCTCGATCAGTTGACCGCGCAGCCTCCGAGTTTCAAGCGAAAACAAGTTCAGGGCGCGTAACCGTCGATTGTAGCCCATATGCCTAACGGAAGGGATTAACTTTGTGGCTCTCGCCTGCACTCGCTCCAGCCTCTCAATATCTTTCCTGAGGGTGGGCGACCAGAACTGCACAGCATACTCCAGGTACGGCCGAACAAGGGAATTGTACAGAGAGAGCACAATCTCCTTGTTCCGAAACTGAAATTGCCTCCTGATATAACCCAATAGTTTCTGGGCTTTCTTTTCCACCTCTACACACTGTTTCGTAAACTTAAGGTCGCTGCTAATTAGCACACCCAAGTCCTTTTCTAAATCAGTCACCTCGATATTACTCCCCAACATCGAGTAGTCCGACTTGGGATTGGCGTAGCCAATGTGCATCACTTTGCATTTACCCAAGTTAAACGGCATTTGCCATTTTTCGGACCACTCTCCTATCCTACCTAGGTCCGCACGCAGTTCCTCGATCGCTTCGGGCGTCCCAACATTGGCCCCCAAGCTTGGTGTCATCAGCGAATTTGGCGATCCGACTGACGATGCCACCGTCGATATCATTTATGTAAATGATAAACAACAGTGGCCCCAAAACGGAACCTGAGGAACCCCACTAGTGACCGAGGCCCAACCTGAACTAGCCCCTTTAATTACAACCCTCTGCCACCTATTCCTCACCCAGTTTTCAATCCACCTACCTATTTCCCCACCGATACCCAGCAGAGAGAGAGAGAGAGAGAGAGAGAGAGAGAGAGAGAGAGAGAGTATGCTACTTTTTGGAGGCAAAATACAGCATTAAACCCTCGGAACCCCATTTTTTTCCTTTATTAATGTAGCTAAAAAAAAAAAAATTATTTTATTTAAAATCTAACCGTAAAAAGTGATCAAACACTGGAAAACCCATTCTTTTGTCATAACTTAGAATCATATTAATTCTTGCTATTGAATATTAAGAGGACTTTTTATGATTAATTCTCGATATACATCATCAAGACCTCTAAAATTATATTCAAATACGATTTAATTATATACCTATTAAAATACAATTTCTTAAAGGGATTAAGTGTAAATAATGCTGAAAATCATCTTTGGCTAATCACAGAACCATATCTATTAGTTCGAGTTATGATGCTCAAGAATAATTTATTAGTTTAATTTCTAACATTAATTACGTATCAATGGAGCGTTTCATGGCTTCATCGGTTAGGGTGCCGCCCAGCTGTGCTGAAATTGTTGAGTTGTAGGTTCGAACCTTGTGCTGCCGAGAGCCTGGTGGTTGTCTTTCTGTATCTTACGTCACGACGAAGCGGCGGGCGAGCCACCTCTCTTTAATTAATTCTGATTAAGGTAACCCGGGTTCGAGCCCCTACCCAACTTCCTCGGGAATATGGGATATGGATATTACCTAATTATATATCAGTAAGTATTTTAATATAACCTATCATGGTATGGTTGGGATTTTGAATATGGCATACTTTCCTCTCTCTGAATACTCCTTTTGGGTATGGGATACCAATAAGCTGACCGTGATCCAGATCTCGACAGCCAGGAATAAACCCATACAATGACTAGCTTATAAAATTTACTTTAAAATATAGTCAAACTTTGACATTCGAAAGAATCAAAATCAAATATTTTATTCTTTTTCAAAATTGTAAATTTAATTTAAATTCGAAAAATTAAAAATGGTGATTTTTAAGTTAATTTGGGTAAAATAATGTCGATCACATTCTACATAAAAACAAAATAAAAAGTGTGGGTAGCGAACTTTTTGGTATACAGTTACAGAAACGGTGTTATAGCGTTTACGCCAAAATTTATAACATATGCGCCAAAATGTGTTCTTTTTCTTTTGTTTCGTTTGGGGCCAAACCTAACCTTTCGATTGCGCTAAGTTTTTTAGGCTCTATAAACCTACCTAAGAATTCGTCCTAACCTATCCTTTACTAATATAGAAATAAAAGGTTCTCTTTCCATTTGGTCCAAACGTAAAGATATAAAACAAGAACTCTGTCGGAACGACATCAATGATCTCTCCTCTATTTGTGACCTTAACCTTTGGTGCAAGAACCTGACCTTTGCTCGTGACACAGCGTCTTGTGATAATTAATATGTGTGTGGAGTTTCATGAATTTGAGTAGTTAAAAAATGATGGCGTGTACCTCCACTTGACCTTTGACCTTTATTTGCGACATTGATCTTTGATGCAGGGACCGGAGTCTTGCTCAGAACACATCGTATTATGATGATCCGTACACGTATGAAGTTCCATCAATTTACGAGAGCTGTTCAAAAGTTATGCTATGGAACTTCATTTGGCCTTTGACCTATTTCTGACCTTGACCTTTGATGCAGAGACCTGATTTTTGTTCAAAACATATTGTATTATAATGATCCATAAATGTGTGAAGTTTCATCAATTTATGTAGTGGGGCCCATCATTTGACCTTTGACCTCTATCTGTGAACATGAACGCAGGGATCCGAGTCTTGTGATGATCCATATGTACGAGTATATGAAATGTTATCAACTACAGCGATTCAAAAGTTATGGCATGGACCTCCATTTGCCCTTTAACCTATGCGTAACCTTTGATGCAGGGACCTGGTTCTTGTTCATGACACATCGTCTTGTCATGATCCGTGTGTGTGTGTGTGAAGTTTCATCAATTTATGTTAAGCGATTCAAAAGTGTGACGAACATACGGACAACAGGCAAGTGCGATCCAGTATGGCCCCTCCAAATATTTAGGTCGGGGAAATAAACACATTTTGGCTCATATGTTAAATTCTGACTTAAACGCCACAGTCCGACAAAAACATTCATGCGGACCGAAGATAATATTAATTGTTAAACCCTGTTCTACTGCCTACGCCTAACATTAATTATATAATATAATTTTTACACGCACATTAAATATTTATCTTTATTTTTATAATATTTAGCGAGTATTTTAATGGCTCTATACTTATCAATTTAATTTTATTTGAAAGATGAAAGAAGCTCGAAGTAATTAAGACTATGGCTGTAGCCTGTAGGTCTACGTTTAATTAAAACAAAATTTATTGTTTATATTTAAAATACAAACTATTTATATTTAAAATACAAACTATATTTAAACTACAACAGAATGTTATTTTCGTTTTACAACATGTAACAAAAACTTATTGGAAACTATTTATTTTCTATATAAAGCAAAACAACCCAGTTGATTTAACCACACACACACACACACACACATACATATATATATATATATATATATATATATATATATAACTAGCTTTCAAATGAATTTTTTTTAAATCAATAATTCTTCTTTTACAACCCTTTTTTAAGCCCCCCTCCCAAAGATGTATTTATGTTAATGTGTAGTATCCGAACATCAAAGGAAAATTAACATCGATTAATGTTGGGAACGTAAATGATAAATGTTGAGCGAATATGAAGCACAATAAATAAACATTTGCAACAACATCAGTTTCACTCTGTCGATTATCACTATAAATTAAACCATTTTAAATTGATGATTATTACTCGGGTTCGAACCCGTGTAAAGATTTTTGAAAAACTCGCGTCTTTATATGGCTCTCCCATCGATCTCTCTTTCACATGGAAGAGATTAAATGATGGATGTGTGTGTGTGTGTGTGTGTGTGTGTGTGTGTGTGTGTGTGATATATCTATGAGAGAAAAAAATCATGGTTTAGCTCTAGAAAAACAGTGTGCCCTATTACAGTAAAATTAATTAAATAAATTATTACAAATTCAATTCAGTTTAATTTGTAAAAATTAATTTATAGACACCCTGTAAAATTTTTTGAAATGAAGTCTTTTAATGTACCCCGAATTCAGTTTTATTATTGTTTAGTAACACTAGGTTGTTTAATTCAACCTATAAATGGATTTTTCATTATGGGGTTACGTAGACCCACCCGACACTAGTCGCTATGTGTGCGGTCCCAGATTAGCGTTCTAGAGTTAATAAAAATTGTGTAATCAGAGAAAACAATGTTTCGTAACATCAACCAACAAACTTAGTTAAACATTTACAAACAAAGCAGTCCAAATCGTTAACGGATAACGATGCGATCAAAGCCGATCATTCCATCAACCATAATTACTTTTTATGATAAATTTAATTAGTTAAATTAACCATTTAGATGAGATGTCAAATAATGTTCAAGCTAAAAAAACCATTCAGAATATGAATTAATAAACACTTACTGTTTAAAATACAATAATTATTGAATTAATATGAATTAATAATGAATATGAATTAATAAACATTTAATGTTTAAAATATGATAATTATTGGCTAATTTAGCACCCTTCAATAATAATAATAATAAATGAATTAATGAGCTTGCAAGAAAGAATTACAAAATGCCAAATGAAGACAATCAAAGTGTTATCGTATAATACGATAATTATGGGAATAACTTATTTTAGAAGTCATTCATTCATTTACAAATGCACAATACTTCCTGAACGTTTGAGAAATATAAATGTAAATAAGTTTATTGGCAAAAGAAAATAAGATAACTTCCATAATTAATACAATTAGTAAAAATAATTTATATATACAATATATATATATATATATATATATAAAATCATGCGCTTTGTTGGTGCAGGGATTAGCATTGCTTACTACGAACCCACCGGCCCCGGGTTCGATTTCCGGTGACGGCAGTCGGCGCGCAGCAAACCCAGCTGTTCATCCTTCCACACAATAAAATTGGGTACCCTGGCTATCCTAGTGGTTAAGACGCTGGGTTGCTGATCGGGAGGGCGTGAGATCGAGTCCGTGCGAAGACTTTATAATTTCTGACCACCCGTGGTTGTTCGTGGTTCGGATTTCACGTTAAGCTGTATATCTAAGATGGAGCAACAAGCCTGACCTTCGTCAGAATAAACCAAGGTTTTATATATATATATATATATATATATATATATATATATATATATACATTGGTAATAATAATAAACAAAAAATTAATGCTATCATTTCGTATCCCAGGGGTTCTCAACCCGGTGACGCGTCATTAGGGGTAACGGGGTGAGCGCCAATGCTTCAAGTGGGTAATGGAAGTAATTGGGTTGAGAACCCCTGTCGTATACTGTCATCAGAGGCGGATTAAGACACCTCGGGGCCGCGTGGCAATGAAGAACATGGGGCCCCTCTTCTATAGCTTTTTATTAACAATACATGTACATGTACAGTACATAGTACATTTACACGAATTATATGTACGATGCTCAGGTTAATTGAGAAACAAACTTAAAAGAACCTTAACACAGTGTATTTTGCCGTTCGCCAAAACCAAACAGTACAGGGTGTTTATAAAGTCCCTATCTATTTCAGTGAAAACGTAGCAAAGAGGGTAAAATTCAATAACAGTATAATAGAAGGCATACATTTAATGAATACTTAAGCATATGATTCTACATGAGCACCATCAGTATGTCTACAGAGTTCGAATCTGTCAGCAGCATTGCGGAACACATTTTAGAGCATGATGGGGGTTATTTTTGTAACTGCTGTTACGATACGAGCACGTAAATGTCCCAGCTTCATTCAGATGGCATTTTAAACACCGTCGTCTTTCAACAAAATGGGGCACCTTGTCATTACGCAAACATTGTTCGGGAGTACCTAAATGAACGACTTCCAAATCGGTGGATCGGACGTGGAGGCAACAGGCCCTGAGCGGCTCGATCTCCTGACCTAATGCCCTTGGATTTCTTTGCATGGGGGCTTTATCAAATCAAACGTCTATCAAACGAGGGTTACAGATCTGCAAGATTTACGTGCTCGTATCGTAACAGCAGTTACAAAAATAATCCCTGTCATGCTCCAAAATGTGTTCGCAATGCTGCTGACAGATTCGAACTCTGTAGACATACTGATGGTGCTCATGTAGAATCATATGCTTAAGTATTCATTAAATGTATGCCTTCTGTTATACTGTCATTGAATTTAACCCTTTTTGCTACGTTTTCACTGAAATAGACAGGGACTTTATAAACACCCTGTATTAAACAAACTTTACTTTAGGGCCTATAAAACAAAATAAAACGAGGAATTTGTCAGTTTGTGTACTCTGTCATATTTAATCAAAGTAGTTTGCGAAATCTCGAATTATATCATCGAAACTCAGTTGATTAGGGGGCCCCTCAAGCATGAGAGCCTGAGGCTTCAACCTCAATAGCCTCAGTGATAATCCACCACTGACTTTCATAATAACACTAAAACTTTGGACATTATCGTTTGGAAAGATATATTAATACCCCCCCCCCCCCCCCCAACTAAAAAAAACAAAAACAAAAAAACACCATTTATTTTCCAGGTGACACTTCTTACGAAATCAATATGTCAAATTTAACGCCAAAAGCGATTAAATTCGTTAACAAAAAAGTTTAACATTTCAATTTGGTAAAAAGGAACTACCAGAAACATTTTTTTTTTGTGTATGTCCTTATTTAGGGCAGTTTCAATAGTTTTGGGTAAATATCAAGTTCTGTATCAGCTTTAATCCTTGTTTTTACTGAGGAAACTACCTTAAATGCGCGCGCGCTCACACACACACACACACTTGAAAGGCTATATATACTGTATATATATATATATATATATATATATATATATTATTGGACACAGATTGTTTATAGATTAACTCGTATGTATTGATAGAAATTAAAGGCTTAAATGTTTTTTACAAAGTACCGTTCTGCACACACACTCATTCAAGGTACGAGCATCATATTGTCAAGCATATAGAGCAGTGGTTTCCAATCTTTTGACTCAATTTCCCCCTTGGGGAACCTCCAAAATCCCCGTGGACTCCCTTCATTTTTTCCACAAAACCCACAAAAATAATAATGAAAAATAAACGATTTTGATCAGCTGATGAAGTGAGCATCCTTCTTTCGTGTTTTATTGTTAACAACTTACCACAGTGATGATACCATTTGAAGTCATCCAGTGAGTAATTTCAAAGTCAAATGCAAAGTCAAATTGAAAAGAAAGAAGGCAAATTCTATCCTGTCAAGTCGAAATAAAACCTTATTTTATTTCAGATTTACCAGATTCTCTTGAAAAATTTCCAACTTTCCTTAGCCCGCCATGGACCCCCGGGGGTCCATGGACCCAAGTTTGTGAACCACTGCCGTACTAACGAGATTTCCGTAGGCGGTTCCTGACCACTGCTTTGATTTATCATTTTCCAAAAAGTGTTCCAACCTACAATTACTTCACGTATTCTTTACGGATGCACACTTTTACTTCGTAAAAATTGGGACTTCATTGCGTGGAGATACGAAGTAGTTTGAACGATTTTTACGTATAGTGTCGTCATTTCCATATGGTCGGATCGGAACGTCCAACACTACCTTAAGCTGCGCAGTGAAAATAATACTTTAATATGACCAGTTATTAAAAGAATAAATTATCTAAACTGAAGGATTTCAGCACTGCATGTAAAGTCTTGTAATAAAATTAATTATAATTTTGAAACATTTTAGAGTTACTACAAATATCTTTCTTCACCTAATGTTTATGACGTCATAATGTCCACAATTTGTTAATATTTAGTCAAATTTCAAGGAAATATTTGTGGATTCGTAAATATTTGAAATTATTCAAAGGGATTCAGAAAAAGGGAATAATTCCATTTTGTTGTAAAATCTGCGGGATTTGGTTTCCTTATTTGAAAATTGAATGACGCTTATACATAATATAAGCTATAGTGCATACAGCCACAGCCTGTGGTGGCTCATTCGGTAACACCGTTTCCCTATAAGCGAAGTGAAGACAATGGGGTCGGGTGTTCGACTCCTGATGGTGCTGGTAATAATACAATGCATATACACTGTCCCCCCCCAAAAAAGTGGTCATTTTTCATTGGAACAACAAAACTACAATTCCAAAGACAACTAAATGAAACAGAAATCATATTAAACCCTTTATATTGTCGTTAAAATGAGGGTAATTAGAAGTTTAGCTGAACACTAAAGAAGTTTAAAGCAAAAACAAGTTGAGTAAAACATTAACGCAGCAAATGTTCAATGTGTCCTCCGCTATTATCAGTGACCAACTGTCGTCTTGTGCGCCACTGGCAAACTGCTGTAGAAATGGTATCTTGATCAGGGTCATTCCATGCTGTTAAAATGCACTCTCGAAGTTGATTGACGTCTTGAATATTTTGCTTGTAAACTTTGATTTGGTGGTCAATCTTCTGGCGCGATAAAATTGGGACATTGCTCATGCGAGTATACAATAGTGTGGCGGGACCAATGAGATTGAACCATCACAAACTGACTGAAGTGATCTTTCTCTCGAAGGAGCCTACTTTTCGGAATGTCCTTTTCTTTTTTTTCTTATGTTAGCGTCATCCGTAAACAAATGACAGACACATCGTTATTTAATCTAAAACGGCAAAGCAGTTGACAGCAACATTGTACGAGTCTTATTCTGGACTGTTCAGATATGCGATGCATTTGGAAGCGCTCAAATGTTTTTAGACCAAAATCTTTCTTTGCAATTCGATGCATTGAACTTTTTTTAATATACCAGTGCGATTAGCAATTCTCTGTACAATCAAACTTGAACAAGAATTGTCATTTTGGCTGCAAATAAGTTCACGTAGAGATTCAATGTTTACCGGGGGTCCTTGCTGTACGCGGTCGTCCACTTCCCGGCTTTCATGCACGAGTTCCTGTTTCACGAATTTGTTCTCCACCAAACGTGACACACTACGTACATACCAATGTAGATTAGGATATTGTTTTACTATTCTTTCAACACAAACCTTTTTCCTTACAAAGAAGTTTGATAGTAATTTTATCTTCCTTAGTTAAACACGCCATTAACAACTAGTACAAAATAGTAGAAATAACAAACGTTCTTCGCTCGATGCCAAATCAAAGGAATCAAAACTGTCGTGACGGCAGTACCATCTAACAGTGGCGTGCACAGTAAGGGTATGCAAAGTACGCTCAGCGTACCCAAAGAAAATTTATCATAAAATAAAATTAACTTAATTAAACTTCTATTCTACTTTTTCTTCAAGTCCTTCCCACTGCGAATCAAAATTTATGATAAGTTATAAATGAAATTTAAACCATGCGAATGATCTCGCACTCTTCTGTTCTGCATGGGCATAATCGAAGTCGTGTGATGCTCAGGTGCCCCGTGAGCTAATTTGGTTCTTATGTGCATGAGTATAAAATCATGGCTATTGGCTAGGATATATTTCCCTGGCTGAGACTGGCTGAAAAAGCCACAATGTACGCAACTTTCAATTTGCGTTTCAGCTCTAAACAGTCCACATAAAGTTAAAATTTTAGCAAGTATGATTATCTTAGTTATCTTAGTTGATGTAGTGATCATCAAATTCTTAGGTTTAAGTTATCGATAGAAAACTCTAAGGATAGTAACGTAATAGAAGTCCCTGATTTTCGTAGGGCTAATTTTGATAGTTTTGAGGATAGGATGAGAGTAGTGGACTGGGATAACTTATTTATGGGTAATGACACAAATTTGCATTGGGAGGCTTTTAAAGAAAGTTTTGTGAATACTGAAAGGGAGTTTATTCCTCGTAGGCCCAAGCGCGCTAGAAATCATGGTAGGCCCAAGTGGTGGACTAGGGAAATAAGCGAGTTCATAAACGAGCGTAACAGAGCGTATAGACTTAATAAGCGCAATGGCACGGCAGCTAACTTTAATAGATATATCGAGCTTAGACGTCAGGTTAAAATATTAGTTAGGAATGCTAAGCGTAATTTAGAGATACTTATAGCTGCGGATAGTAAACATAATCCAAAAAAGTTTTTTGAACACGTCAATAATCGTAAGCCGATAAAAGATAACATAGGTCCTCTAGTGGATGTTAACGGCGCTTTGGCTTCTGACGCTCAGGCGATGGCGGGTATTTTCAATAACTTTTTTGCGACAGTTTTTACCGTAGAAAATGTAAATAATGTCCCCGACGTGGACGATATCGTTCCATTTAGTAGCGAGACTATTTTGGATGAAATAACTGTTTACGAGGGTGAGATTGCGCATTATATCGATAGGCTAAAAGTTAGCAAGGCTCCAGGTCCTGACGCTTTTTATCCCAGACATTTGAAAGATTTGAAAGACGTTATCGTAGGCCCCTTAACGAAGATTTTTAATCAGTCACTCGAAACGGGGATTATTCCTGAAGACTTCAAATTAGCTAACGTCACGCCCATTTTTAAAAAAGGCGACCGCACGGTACCTAGTAATTATAGGCCGATTAGCTTAATGTCAATTGTAGGTAAACTTTTGGAATCCGTAGTTAGGGATCGTATCATCGATCACTTCGAAAGTAGAGATTTAATTAATAGTAGTCAGCATGGGTTTCGACGCCATAGATCTTGTTTAACTAATTTGTTAGAATTTTATAACGAAATAGTGCGCGAATACGATAGGCATAGAGCGGCTGACGTTATTTATTTAGATTTTAAAAAGGCGTTCGATACAGTTCCGCATAGAAGATTAATTGCGAAGGTTAAAGCGCACGGTATACGCGGTCAGGTAGCTAACTGGTTAGAGGAATAGCTTCGTGCTAGGAGACAGAGGGTCGTTGTTAATGGTAGTGAATCGGGGTGGTTGGATGTAGGTAGCGGTGTCCCACAGGGTTCAGTGTTAGGCCCATTGCTATTCGTAATTTACATTAACGACATAGATGTAGGATTGACTAGTAACGTGTCAAAATTCGCGGACGATACTAAAATAGGCGGTAAGGTTGTTAACGAGGACGATAGAAATAGGCTCGAAGACGATGTAAATAGGATTATGGAGTGGCAGATGCAATTTAACGTAGACAAATGTAAAGTTTTGAATGTAGGTTCTCGTAACAATAATTACACGTACACGATGGATGATAGAGAGTTAGCGAGCGTTGACGAGGAAGTAGATTTAGGCGTACGCGTATCTAAGGATTTAAAAGTTAGGAACCAGTGCCTGGAGTCTTGCGCAAAAGCTAATAGGATGTTAGGCTTCATAGCGCGTAATTTCGAATTTAAATCGAAGGATATTATATTGCCCCTTTACAAGTCCCTAGTCAGGCCTCATTTAGAATATGCCGTTCAGTTTTGGTGCCCGTATTTGCGTGAGGATATTGATAGGTTAGAAAGGTTCAGCGTCGTGCCACGAAACTAATTCCGTCATTGCGCAACAAACCTTATGAAAATAGGATTAAAGAGTTAGACTTGCATTCACTCGAAACTAGGAGATTAAGGGGGGAGCTTATTGAAGTTTTCAAAATCGTTAATAACATCGATAACGTAAATTTTGACAAACTGTTCACTTTCGATAATAGCAATACTCGTAATAACGGATTTAAGTTGTGTGGCAGACGTTTCATTACTAATATCACTAAAACTTCTTTACGTTTAAAGTAATTGATAAATGGAATAATCTTCCCGCGCCCGTCGTGAACTCTACCAGCGTTAATATGTTTAAGAACCGTCTAGATAGGCATTTTAAAAATATTAACGTTGTTTAAAATAAAAAAAAAAACAATTAGCAACAGGAGTTCTGGTGGTGGTGGTGGTTGAGGATGAGTCGGTTGACGATTAATGCCAGCTTGTGACATGTCAGCAAAAAATTAATTAAAAAAAAAAATTAGACTAACACGAACGTAGATGTAGCTCGTAGCGTAAACTAACCCACTTTTTGTTTAACTTTACCTGCTTTTTTCTTTCTTTTTCTTATCCTCTCCTTACTTGCATGTCTGTAACTCTCTTTACTTGCATGTCTGTAGTTTGCATGGTATGACAGTGAGTTAAGACTGTGTTTGCATGGTTTGTAAGCGTTCTTATTTTACTTCTTTTCATCTTTCACCCCTTTCCTATTCTCTTCGACTATTTTTCCAACTTGTCGGCAGTGGCCGGCGGATGATGATGGTGAGTCTTTTTTTCTCTTTTTCTGAATGAATGTTAACCCACGAGTGATAGGTGTTATTACTTACTTAACCCCTTATTCTCTTCTCTTAACCCCCTACTCTTTCCTTTCTCTCGGGCTAACCTTAGAGTGGATCTTAGGGTCTTTGTTAGACTTAGCTTCTGTAGATCTGTAGATGATGATGATGATGATGATCATCATCATCATCATCTCATCATCATACCATAATTCACCGCATGTCCGTCTGTCTCGTTTTCAGGGTCAAACGGCTAGAACCAGTTTTCATGAAACTTGGTGACAACACCCTCTGGGATCCCTGGAGTGGTTTTAGCAACTTTGTTTTTCAGATCGGGTATCCCAAAATAATTTATCCCAATTTACCCCACAAAAAATTATATGCTAAAACACGAAGCACTTAAATTTCAAGATTTTGGCTCATTGGTCTTAGGATGCGAAACTCAAAATTTTGATGGTTGCTTTCTTTCGTGAATGTGTTGATCTGCTGGTTCTTTTGTCTATTAGAAAAAATATAAAATTTTATAGAAGTGGGAACTGGTGGCCTTCCCTATCATTAAAGTCTACAAGTAAACCAAGTTCCAACAAGCTTCTACAGAGTTTCACACTTTCGTGGAATTAAGAAAATGAAGTTAGTCAATGAATTTAGGAAAGAATGTACCCATCACATTTTTTAGCTACGCATCGGAAGCCATGATAGGTGATAAAATGTGACAAGTTGTATTCAAAATTTAACTGCTTCGTGAGCTTCAAATAAAATCTGTGAAACTGCACTTAAAATTTAAGTGATTCGTGAGCTAATTGTAAATGTTAAACTCTAACTAGCTTAAAATTTTCTTAAAATAATTTTCATTACATTTCATTGCTTGACTATTGTGAGAAAGAAAAAATGGGAATGTTCTGAAAACTTAATTTTACATTCTCGTCCAACTCTTCTCCTTTGTCAAGAAAAAACATGTTTCCTAAACAGTATTCTGGATTATAATACCAACACATATTAGTACTATGACTGTACAATAAATATGCATTGTCCAAAGGGTAATAACAGCCTTCCGCAGGAACTAGCAAAAAATAGGGCGGGTTTTTTTTTTTTATAGTAATTGTAATTTAATTATTAAGTGAGAGCCGTAAATCAACTTCAGAATAAGAGTAATTTTTAAGTATTTTATTATATGTAGTTATTTTAGAAGGGTTCGTACGGTGAACACTGGCAACGTTACGCATTACAGTCAAGTTGCCAACGAAGCCTCAAGGCTTTCATCAGAATAATTATTATTAAAAGAAAATATTTGAAGTTGCGTTTAATTTATGTATTGGAAACAATTACAAAAATATAGTTTTCAAGTTTTACAATTGTTAAGGATATTTTTTATGCTATAAGAACTCACTGCAGACGCACAAGGTTTGCAGACAAAAGTATTTTAATTTCACGGTTGCTACACACTTATCTATATACTATTGAGCTAAAATGTGTGTCTGTGTGTGTCCACTTTCTTCAGAACCGTGCACAGACTAAACGGCACATCAGAAAATTCTGCACCACCACCAACTGATAGCCCATGAGCTGACGATGTGCTGTCAAGTTTCTCGGTCCTAGGTCACCGGTTACTGGGTCCGAAGGCCCCAGCACCGCGATAAAACTACAGAAAAGAACACAGCCGTGAAAATCTTGAGCTTCACATTTATACTGTGATATACAGGGTGTCCCATAAGTCCGGCATCATAGGAAAAATAATAAAAAAAGGCAAAACAAAAGCTTTTATTTACAGAAGGTGCTCAATATGTCCACCATTGTTTTCAATACACAAATTCAGACGTGATACCCAGTCAGCAAGCACACGGTGAATGATGTCAGGAGTAATGGTGTTACATGCCCCAATAATGCGCTGCCGCAAATGTTCAACATTCCTAATTTTCTCTGCGTATACCAGCGCTTTCAAGTGGCCCCAGAGATGAAAATCTAGTGGCGTGGCGTGAGATCCGGGCTTCTAGCTAGCCATTCCACAGGCCCTCGACATCCTATCCAATGACCAGGGAATTGTTGGTACAGGTATTCCCTTACTTGGGTGCTGTAATGTGCAGGAGCGCCGTCTTGCTGGAACCATGTTGGGAAATTTCCTTCTTCGTTCAAGACACTGGGAAATGCTTCTTCCTTGAGCATACGTAGGTAGGTGCCTCCAGTGACATGTTCATCGAAAAAGAGGGGGCCTATGATGCGATCCTTCCAAATGCCACACCATACCATCACCCGAGATGCACCTTGTTCCTTTGAAGAGGTATACCAGTGAGGGTTGTTTTGAGACCAGTAGCGGGTGTTCTGTCGATTTACCTCACCATTTCCATCAAAAACAGCCGCGTCACTGAACAGCATGGTGGACGGGAAATTGGCATCCCGAGCATATCGTTCCGTAGCCCATTCACAAAATTCCACCCGCCGGTCGAGATCATCTTCGCTTAATTTCTGTAGGATCTGAAGTTTATATGGATGCCATTTGTGAGCCTGAAGAATGCGATGGATGCTACTTTTTGACACTCCTGTCTCGGCGGACAATCGCCGAAGAGACTTATTGGGACTTCTGTTAAAATGAGCCAGGATAGGAGTCGCTGTATCATCGTCAGTGGACCTTGAAAGTCCACTGCGTGGTTTATCTTCTATGGATCCTGTTTCCTTAAACTTTGCAACAAGTCTGCTAACACAACTCTGTGTTATTGGCTCGCGGTCTGGATGCAGTCTGTTAAATTCAGCAGCGGCCTCTCTTTGACTCCGATTTCCTATGAGTAGAATTATCTGGATTCGTTCTTACTTGCTCACAGATATTATGGCCTGTAGAAAGAGAAAAATATGAATTATGGTTTGTAGAAATACAAAAATATGAATTTCTCCTATGATGCCGGACTTATGGGACACCCTGTATATACTACTACCCGCCCAGAGGGCGGGAAGCAGTATAATGGGGAGAGGGGGTGGGGTAATTGGGGGAGTGGGGTGGGGGGTAATGGGGGGGTGGGGGTAATGGCTTTTTACTTGTGTGTGGGAGTAATAGGGGAGTGTGGGTGGGAGGGTAATGGAGTAGAGGGGTGGGGGTAATGGCGTTTTTTAAAATTTTGTAGCTTAGCCACTTCTTCCTATGAGGGCCTCATATAATATAATAAAAAAAATACATGAAAAAGTAAAAAAAAAAAGTCTTTTTCTCTTTATGATTGATTGGATAGCCCGAAAGGACACAATTTAATTGGGATTAAGCTCCATTCTTTCATCGATTTGCAGTTACGATTCATTACAAGTTTTGTAATTATATTACCGATATTTTATAAAGTATTGGTGGTTACGATTGTACCATCCAGTGATATGCCATATACTGTATATGAGATAGATGTGATATGCCATACTTTTGTCGCTTAGCCACTTCTTCCTATGAGGGCTTCATATATAATTTTAAATCTACAACCAATAAAAAAAATGAAGTAGTGAAAAAAAAAATCCGGAGGGCGATAGCGAGTTACCGCTTGTTAATTTCTATTTAATATATCTGTGATAAATATGCAATTTAATGCAATCTGTCTGTCTGTCTGTCTGTCTGTCTGTGTCTGTTCGCAGAAAAAACATTTACGTTTCTGAACCGATTTTGACCAAACTTCGTGTGGTGGATGGGGGTGACGAGTAATGAATGAAAATATGTGTGTAACCATCCCAATCTCAATTACTGGGCCCGAAGGCCCCAGCACCGCAGGTCTAGCTAAATCGGCCCGTAGGGCCCTGTTTAGCTAGTAAATTTAATGCATGCCTGAATGGCGACATCAGTCATTTCCATAATAGAATATTATTTATCCTAGTATATTTAATGATAACAAAATGCATTTGTTCAACCTTGGTTGAAAGACTGATCCAGCGATACGAACTAAGAATCAAAGCCGGAGTCAAGGAAAAGGAAACTTAAATAAAATGGATTAGTTTTTGTACTTATACTGATAATAATAATGATAAATTAGATACTTAGCAAACATTTAGCAACTAAGCCAACTAGTCGGTCACTAATAGCCGACTACGAATAGTCAGCTGAATAGGCCGACTGTGCCGACTACCGCCTATTTACCGACTATTCGGTACATCTCTAATTAGGAAGTTCCTCGAAATTATATTTGCTTGATTTTCTGATCTAAGCAAAAGTTTATGTACTCCACATTGTGTACCTAAGTCCGAAGGTCACGACACGCCACTGCCGTCTAGGCCTAGGTGTACTTCAATTATTAGCCTGCCTAGCCTAACCTTCTACAACCCATAACAATACATCAACTAGCCTAACCTAGGCCTACCCTGAATCAACGAGTGATCTCAAAGTTGACCGTAAAGTTGCGATTTGATTCTTAATTGACGCGAATTCAACAATTCTTCTACTTTTGTATTACACTGGTATGCATATGAAATTTTTTGTCTGCTGTGAGGGTTTTTTCAACTCATATTATATAATTCGACCATGCTGAATTCGAAAATGACATTGGTTTTCCTCAATCAGGTCAGGTTTTTTCTCTATTGGCCATTTATTATAAGTCCAATTTTATCCCCAAATTTATTGATTTTTTAGCTTAAACACTGTAGATACGAGTAATATTATAAGAACACTCGTGAAAAATGAAAACATGTGTGAATAAATACTTTTAGTCATACAATGAATATGGAAAAAAAGTTTATTGAGGAAGGAATGAAGTTTTTGGTTGGCTTTCCGTCTGTGTTTTTCTTCGGGCACGTCTCGCTTCAAACACCAGCAATAGTCACCCAGCATATTGATATCCAGTTTCCCTGGTACCTCTCTTCCATTATTTTGATATCTTGGTGAAATTGTTCACCCTGTTCCTCACTATAATCCCCGCCAATTTTCAGGAAAATAGTCCAAGTGGGACAAAAAGTGCATTTTTATGGACATGCGCGACCATGAGCTTTGAAAGCTTCCATCAGTTTTTGACAACGGACTCGCATTCTGGACTTCTACGCTTGCCAAGAAAATCAGTGACAACTGATTTGAATGCCTGCCAGGCATTCTTCTCAGTTGGAGTCATTGCGTTTTCGAACTGAGTATCCTTGATCAAAGTTCGAATTTGAGGACCATCAAAAACCCCAGCATTTAGTTTAGCATCAGATATATGAGGAAATTTACTCTCGAGATATCGGAATGCTGAACCCTCCTTATTCATTGATTTGATGAAAGTTTTCATCAAGCCCAGCTTATATGAAGTGGTGGGAGCAAAATTTTTGTTGGTGGTACAAGGGGCACTGAAACGACATTATGCGACCCAGGTTCAAAATTCTCTCTGGATGCCCATTCACACTGTGCATAGTGCTTCTCATCCGCTCGGCTATCCCATTTGCAGAGGAAACATGGGTATTTCGTGTATCCCCCTTGCATTCCCAATACAAATGCCACAATCTGAAAAAAAATGAAAATATTTAAAGAATTTAGAGAATTTGTTCTATCAGATAAAAAATCTATGCATTGGACTGTATCACTTCTGTGGGGAAGTTAAGTGTTCTTATACGCTCTCAAATAACCTTTGGAAAAACAACATAGTCAATAGCAATAGTTTACTTATGATATTAGTATTACCTTCAAATCTCCACAGATCCTCCAGTTATGTTGGTCGTATACGAGAGCATCCAGTAAAATTTTCATGTTATCGTAGCTCTCAGTAAGTTGTACGGAATGTGCTACAGGGACTGATGCAACCCTATTCCCAATGTTGAGAAGTACTGCTTTCAAACTTCGTTTAGACGAGTCTATAAATAGCCTCCATTCTGATGCGTTATATGGCAGGCCCAAGGATTCGATTAGCCCCTCAACATTGCAGCAGTACACTAAGGAAGAGGTATTTTCGTGCACTGCAAAAAACTTGCGGAATTCTTCCTCT